>CABFVX010008412.1:0-24368 GCA_902151425.1 Timema shepardi | reverse complement strand
CGAGATTCGAACCTCGATCTCCCCGTCCTCAGCGGTCGAGCTCAACACAACTAGCGCGTTAGCCAACTACGCCACCGAGGCGGGTCAATTATACTAAACATGCTTATAATAACAATAGTGAATATAAAATGATGGTTGTCAGATTTTACTGACAAGTTGTGTCAATATTAAATGTTTAAATATCACTAGTAGGTTGTATTTCTAAACGACTTTGATAAACTAAGCCTGGTATTTATAAACTTGAGAATCTCCTACCTTCACCTTCATCTTGAGAGCTGAGCGTATCCAAGCCGATGTCCACGGTTCGATGTTTCAAGAGACGCCCCACCAGGTCGTTGACGCCATCACCAAGCTCTGGTACCTGCAGTCTTATGGAATGCGTCTTGAGGTAGCGATCCATCCTCGAGACTAACTTTGCGCCAGAATCTCCCTCAGAATCTTCACTAGTGTTCTTCTGGTCCACAGAGGTTTTGTCAAGCGTCACGTATTCTGTAACTACAGGTATAGAATCTTGTTTATCTATTACATCGATGATCTCGACGATCTTTCCCTGAGTGCAAGGTAAACTGTCTCCGCATTCGGCGTATATCCTGTCCAGAGAGTCTACAGACACATTTAGGGGTCTATTTGTTGAGGAGTTTTTGTTATTCTCTTCTAGATCGATGGATGTTGAGTTGGACGTGTTTAGGTTAATCTCCGGTTTAAGATGGTCTTTCAAAGAAATGTTCATAATCTGGGAATTATGATCATTTGTTTGTATCTCAGCTATGTTCACAGAAGTAGAGTTGTTCTCCTGTAGATGATTCAGAACAAATTTACTATCAACTACATTTTCTGAACAAACCAAGATGGCCAATGTTATAACCAAATATATCAAAATCGGTCTACAGAACATTATCATGGTGTGTTTTGTAATTATAGTTTTCTTGTTAATTTAATTTCACCAAATAAATTATCACGCCCACCAGGAACAATTTTCTTTTCTGCGAAGAAGTAGATAATGAGAAACTAAGAGTCGACGACCGGGCTTTTTATCGCTAATGTGAGGTCATACAAGAGAAGGAGGGGTTGACTTTTGGCAAAATGTCCATCAGAGGACTCTGGACCACGTGTTTGTCGGTGACCTTATACAGGACACAAGGTCAGTCGTCACAAGCTATAGTGTCTGTGTGGATATCATAAGAAGAAACTGACGAATCAATGTGTGACACAATCACAGAAGTTTCTTGTCGACATATAAACGGAGTCTGCCAATGTTCGAGTGACATAATTACGTGATTTGGCACAATATTGATATGCGTCTCGACCATTCGGTGGTGTTAAACACTCTTCTCCTTCACGAAACTGCGACTTTGCAGACAATCTACATTCATACAATAATTAATATTAGCTTATTTGTATACTACTTGTGATATATATATATATATATATATTTGTTTCATATTAAACTACCAAAAATTTTTAAAACGCGCTAAAAACAGTTACAATATTTTGTTACCAGTGCTGAGTAAAAATTGTTTGATTTTGATTGGCTGTTTATTTTAGCGTTTATTTTGTTAACCAAATAATATACAATTTTGAAACATTATGGACAAAACCGAAAAACCTGTAGTATATAGATTAATACATATGTATATTACTAAATATCATTCATGTTCTTGTATATGGGATAAATTTATCTACTCAAAGTTTCAGCTCTTAAATCTTCTCAACTATGGATACATGATAGAAAATGTAGCCCCTATTTATATATATATATATAATAAATATTATATATGTAGTATATATAATACATATATGTGTATGTGAGAATGTCTAACATACATTTTTATAACCAACAAACCTTTTATTTATTTTTGTATATTTCCGATAGGCCTTTGTAATTTAATTAATTGGATATGAAAAGGGTTGTTCTGCTGGATTCAGAATAAGATCTATCGGTGAGTTGAGGATTGAGGCGCTTTGTGAAATTTTCGGGGTTCATTTAGGTAGTGTACCTGTATTTTCCTCACTATAGTGTGGGCCTACATCCTCTAAACTAACCCCCTCATCCCTGTACCTTAGATTAATCTGTTAGCTCGTGCATCAATTATAGTATTAAAATTATCGCTCTGTTTGGCTAGCATAGAATAAATTTATCAATGCGATAATATGTTTCTAGAGCTGGATAACTATTCTTCTCATGTGTATGATAGTCAAAGCTTAAAAAATACACAGTTCCCCCTTAATACGTATATCTTGACTAGTGAGTACGAAGATCATAGTTTTAAGTTGTCTTCTTAGTGTTTCCTGAAAGATAAAAATTTGTTTAATTTTATATAAAATTATACTTTTTATCTTAAAGGTTTTATATTCATGGCGGGGAATTTACTCTATATTACGGTCAGACTTTGGTCTTGAGAATAGTGGAATTTAGGGTAGCTGGAAATTTTAAAACCGAGAAAAAGTATTGGTATTCATATCTATACTATTTAATTATAATTTTTAGTTATGTATATTTAATTTCATTTTAATTGTCCTCTATAATATATTTAGCACCGCGTCTTACTACCCGTTCGGGTTATATGCTTTAAGTACTAATCACTCTAATGAATTAGGAATTGGGAAGGTTGAATTAGAGGAAGTGAACCAGCATTTGCGTGGAGGGAGAGTGGAAAACCATTTAGGAAAAACCTCCCCCAGTTCACCCGACCGAGATTCGAACCTCGATCTCCCCGTCCTCAGCAGTCGAGCTCAACACGCATTGTCCAATATAGAATTAATTGTAATTTCATAAATTAATAATTTTAAATAGCATAAAGTCATTCTTAAAAATAAAATCAAAACTAATAATATTCATTAATAATCAAGTCTTAAATATGCGTATAAAGTCGTTATTTAAATATTAATTTAGGATTCAATTTGATAAAATGAAAATATAGGAGTTAAAACCATTTTACAAGAATATTGAAAACATGAGGGTACTCTTTTGGTTTGATAGCATATCATTCCTATTTGATGTGTAGTTTGACATCTAACTGTAGTGTAGGGGTGCTTTTATTCAGAAGAAGTCAACAGCTGTAAATACATTGGATTTGGCAGATAAGGAATGGTCCCCATTCTAAGCTCATGTAACAAAATGACACTGGCACATGCATGTAAATCAAATGACTACTTTCTTACTATCCAAGTGTTCCATAAGTTACACGAGCCAAAACCGTCACTTTGTAAGACGTGCTACCAAGATCCAGCTTGACTCTCAGGCGACAGAATAAACACGGGAACTCTTTTGTGTCACTTAATATTATTATTCATAATATTATTTAGCTGTGACAGTAAATTAGAGTAAAAACTAGATTTAAAAACGTAAATTTGTTTTGGTTAAAATTTATATTATTTTATATGGATTTTAGGATTAAATAAAAAACTAGCAATGTCGATGGTTCAAATTAATTTAATTAATCTAGTCTGTATTTGCAAATATGAACCAGTAATTAATAACAAAGTAATTTAAGTACTAGGGGGGACAATTTTAATCATTATAAATCTAAATTGATTAGAATTGAGGATTATTGGGAATAACCCAGAAAATTAACATGTATAAATCATACCAAAATGAATAAAACCAGATTCGAGCCTTGACAAATCCATAAATGGCATCAAACTGCAGTTACTAATTCACGTTTCTTACATTTATTCAAACCAAAATGAATCTACTTCTCCATATCATATTTCATATTGGTATTAGCATATTATGCTTTTTTCTAACTAAATTTGGTTTATGGGATTTTAGGAGATTTATTGTTTTGCATAAAATCGTATTTATATTTAAGCCACCGAAATATTATTGGGCATGTTTTCCCTATAATATTTTTTAAACAAATATGTTGAGCTCTACGTGATAACAAACTAAATTAACTCTAAAGCAATCAAGTTAAAACAATAATTAATTAAAGGTATAACCCGCCTCGGTGGCGTAGTTGGCTAACGCGCTTGTCGTGTTTAGCTCGACTGCTGAAGACGGGGAGAGCAAGGTTCGAATCTCGGTCGGGTGAACTGGGGGTGGTTTTTCCTAAATGGTTTTCCACTCCCCCCTCCACGCAAATGCGGGTTCACTTCCTCTAATTCAACCTTCCCAATTCCTAATCCATTAGAGTAATTAGTACTTAAAGCGTATAACCCGAACGGGTAGTAAGACGTGGTGATAAATATTATTATTATTGATTAAAGGTATAAATCCTCTGTTCGTACAGTGCTGCCCCACGTGGACAGTCACTTGAATTAGTGTTTACATGGTTTTACAGTGAGATACCTGGTGGACAATTATGTAACTTTGTAGGGAAAATCTAGAAAATGTGATATACTATTGCCATATATGTATAATTTTGTTTGTATAAAAACATTATCTTCGGTATCCCTTATATTCCTAAATTGGGTTTCAATCTAAGGAGCTGTAGAAGTGAATAGCCAGATTAATATACGAAATCATACAGAAGATATTTTTTACTTTCTCAATACCCCTCGGACGGAGGGAGTATTGTGACCGTAAAAGAAAATTTAAATTTAGATGTTACTTGATGCTAACGTTTCATGACCTACTGAATCCTAAACAATGTTTATCCAACGTTTTATGTCTGTCTGTCTGTATCTCGGACTAGATCCAACATCATTCTTTCTACTTATTGGGCTAGAACTTGGTATCTAGGGTTTTAATAGGGTTTCCCAGAGGGTTTTTATTGGAATTTGATATTCAACCCTAAGAGAAAGTGTAATTTATTTAAGTAAAAAAAGAGAAAGAATTGATTTTAACAATATTGTACTCTAACGGCTTTGATTAAAATTATTATCTAAGCACTGTTTACCATTAACTACAAATAAAATGGCGTATACCATTTTGTTATCAAAATACCTTGAGGGTACTTTACATAGATTGAGATTTCTAGTCTTTATCACATCTCCGCAACTATTGGAGTTGCGACATGACTTGACGGTGAAAAGTCGTAGAGCTGGCAAAAATAAAAACTTTCATTTGAAATAATATTTCACAGAACCAACATAATCCGAGTCATAGTTTATAACTTTGGGAAATGGGATGCTGTTAATGTTCATGATGAGATCAATGCTCTCCAATATTATCGTTCCATGTATCTTACGAGAACTTTTAGCACCATGTCTTACTACCCATTCAGGTTATATGCCTATGGTCCGGGGTTCAATCCTTGGTCCCGGCAAAGATTTATCTGATTACCAAACCCTTCCTTCACCTCTGACAAGACATCTTGTGAATGTGGGGAATGCCACCGTGGTTCGGATTCCACGTTAAACTGTAGGTCCTCCATTTCATCTCACAATCACCCTACCATTACACATTAGCGTAAGTGCGTATACCCCGAACGGGTAGTAAGAGGTGGTGCTAAACTCGGTGCTAAATATTATTAATATTTGTTGAAAATGGCCATTCCATTGTAACGAGTGTTACATCGGCACACCTGTAAGTTCCAATTTTTAGGGTAAAATAACACATAATTTAAACTTAGTTAATTTAAACTTTTATCTATTTATTTTATGAACATTTTGGTATAGTCCATTCAATACTTTACCTCATGTAAAATGAGAAATAAATTTAAAACTTGGTGTAACGAGTGTTATTTAATTTGGACACGAACATCTGTTGAGGTAGTTAAAGACAACCAACTCAGAGAGTTTAAGGTCCATATATTAATGATTCGTTTTATTTTAATGAAAAAAATTCTACATAAACTAAAGAAACATATATTGTTATTTTAGAGTTAAAAGGTTTTTCCAGAAAAGAATTAATAGTACCTTAACGGGTGTTACAGGAACTGTAATGCGTGTTACATAGTATCAATAATTATATTTCTTTTACTTAATTATTAGTCTGTTATTTTAGTAACAAAAATTAATTTATGGAACCTTACAACTATAATAAGCGTTTGGTTATTGACTATTTAATTAAAATAGGCAGAATCGATTTATAAAATATACACTTATATTTGGTTTATAAATTGATTTTATGAAAACTTTGTATGCATGGACATATAAATAAAGTATGGATACACACCAAACTTTGATTTAGCAAATGTAATTAATATTAGTCATTACACTAAAGAATGATAAATATAATAATATAATAGAAAGCCTATAAACTGTACACAATAAACCAACGACATCCCTTATAGTCATATTTTAATTATCTTTCTCAAAAACATCAACATTAGCATTGAATTCGTAAAAATTATATTTCTTTGAGTTTTTATTTCAGGTGTGTGATGCATTTCTGACCAACTCTCCAAATTTAACAAAGGAAAAAGAATATTCATCAGATTTAAAGAATTTGTTGTCTTGTAAATTTTTAAAAACATAAAATTTATCTCCCCTGCATTGTCCACTTCACTTGGGCAGGTCCCCCCATAGTGATATGGTTTTACACTTTTTGAGGATGAAGGCCTATCCTTTTTGGTTTTCACTGAAAACCTCTACAAAAACAAAAACATCCAATTGAACTTCTGATTTGTCAATCTTACAGATTGAAATAGAGGTGGGGGATTTTCCCTTTTAAAGGAGTGCATCTTTTGAATCAGAATTCTCAAAAAACTGTTGAACCGTACACTTCCGTGTAAGTTAAGTGCCTCCGTACTTGGACGTCCATTTTTGATTACAGCTGTCTTGGTCATTAAAGACTTTGCAGTCCGACTAGGGTAAGAACAGACGGAGTAGTTCCAGTCGAGTCTAACGGTCGAGACGGCAAGTATAGCGAGTGTTTCACACGGAATGAACTGTGACATCGAGCCAAGCACATCGCAGTCTTGGAGAGCTCCCCATTCGTTCGGTGAACACATATAGAAATGGATATTGATGATGAATGCATGATGTTGATGTTGTTGTTTCACCGGAGATTGGATTATAGAAGATATGAAGTAATGTAAATACATTTTTATCTTCGAAACAACAAATAGGCAGCAAAAATTCAGAAACATGAATGCAATACTCTACTTCGTACCCCACCCAGGGTTCCCAACCTCATATTTAGAGCCCAGTTCCCAGTTCTGATGATTGGATACTGGCTACCGACCCCTCTACACCCTACAAATTTAAATTTAGTAAACATGCATGATAATTAAAGTACATTCATATCTATTATTACAAAAAAATAACTATTATAAATATAGTCTATATTAGACATTTTTAATCAATTTTGAATAATTTACTTCAAAACCTTCTAGTGAAAATATAAGTATCCAGGTAGAATTGAAATATGTTTAGTGTTTGTATACATCACATAACTTCCCTATTTTTAACATATTTGTGTGAATTCATTTAACCCTAAGCGCCCCCTACATTCCCCTAATAATTTACCACCCCGCGGGGGTCGGTTCCCCTAGGGTTGGGAAACACTGCTCTACCTCAAGTGACTTAGCACATACCTTCTTCTTGCTTAGCTGTGAGCAACTGCTACGTATGAAGAACTACTTTGTTACGTGTGATACTGCCCCATCTGGTAGTATGAAGTGATGTTAGGAGTGAGCTGTGCCTACCGTTTGTCGTGAGACTCAGTGAGCTGGGCCACTTGTTTGTCGTGAGACTCAGTGAGCTGTGCCACTCGTTTGTCGTGAGACTCAGTGAGCTGTACCACTCGTTTGTCGTGATACTCAGCGAGCTGTGCCACTCGTGTGTCGTGAGACTCAGAGAGCTGTACCACTCGTGTGTCGTGAGACCCAGTGAGCTGTACCACTGGTTTGTTGCGAGACTCAGTGAGCTGTACCACTCGTTTGTTGTGAGACTCAGCGAGCTGTACCACTTGTTTGTTGTGAGACTCAGTGAGCTGTACCACTGGTTTGTTGTGAGACTCAGCGAGCTGTACCACTGGTTTGTCGTGAGACTCAGTGAGCTGCACCACTTGTTTGTCTAGAGGAGAGCATGTGCTGAGTAGATTGTGACACCGTGTCGACTGTAGTGTGGTTTATTCATTATTAAAAAAAGAATGATACGTCTCGACGTAAACCACCTCCTGTGTTTCCGGTCCAACTGGGCGACCAACCAGACAGCAAGGCTCTGCTCCCAACTGTACAGAGGACCGTTGCTCGGTTCCGCCTTGGCCGGCCCCTGTACTCAGGCAGCCAGCCAAGCGTGTCAGAATGCGTGTTAGCTATGTATGGGGGCCGCTCGGTCACGACTCGAGGAATGCCACGCTCATTATTCACGCTGTGTTCCCGTCGTGTCAAACAACATCACACCAATAATTACTGTTCACTATCTTACAGGTCGCGATAAATCATTTCATTTGACCGTGTGAGGTCGAGATGATTTATTCATCTAGAACTCATCTGGAGTCAACCCTTTCTAGCTAAACTCCGTTTATATCACGTAAAGTGCATAATTTTACACTGAATTATTCTACCCTTCCGGACTATACGCCTTTTAATCACGCTTATGGGTTTGGTTAGGTAGAATTAGAGTAAATATACCGGTATTGCTTAGAGGGAGAGTGGGAAATCTTTTATGAAATACTACTCTCCATATACTGAGCTGGGATTCTAGTACTTACCATCTCACCAGAAATTTAAACCGCGTGCCCACCTTTGGGGAGTTAAACTATTTAACTGTAAAATTAAATTAAAGTACTAATTTACCAAATTCAGCGGTCAAATTGTCTAAGAAGTTTTCACTCTTTCAATGGGCTGGAATGCTGATGAAGAGTAAACCAGGGTTCGAACTCCATCAGGGTTCATTGAGGGTGTTTTCTCCTAAATACCCACTTAGTGGCCACACGGTCTCTGACCAGACTCTCTCACTGTACTAGACCGCCAATGACGGGGAAATCGTGGTTCTAACCTGATTGGGTGAACTGAATCTTTTTTCCTAAATGATTTTTCACTAGATTTCTCAATGAAAATGCTGGTACAGTTCTTCTAATTTAAACCTTCCTCATCCCAAACCCACTGGTATAAATAGTACATAAGTTTATAACCTAAATGGGTAGTAAGATATGGTACTAAAATATCTTAAATGAAGTTTACAGGAAAGAAGAGGAAGGTGCAATTTTAACTCAAATTTAAAGCTTTATTCCAACTGCTATACAATCACGAGACCCTTCTAAATCCATTTAGATTATAGTTAAAAGTTGTCTCTATCATATTTTAAATGTAATTAAAAATGATTATCTGCTCTGATACCCGCCTCGGTGGCGTAGTTGGACAACGCGCTTGTCGTGTTGAGCTCGACTGCTGAGGACGGGGAGATCGAGGTTCGAATCTCGGTCGGCTGAACTGAGGTTTTTTTTCCTGAAATGGTTTTCCCACTCTCCCTCCACACAAATGTGGGTTCACTTCCTCTAATTCAACCTTCCCAATTCCTAATCAATTAGCGTAATTAGTAATTAAAGCGTATAACCCGAACGGGTAGTAAGATACGGTGCTAGATATTATTATTATTATTATTTGCTGTGGTCTTGCTATGGTTTGGATATAATAGTTGTCTAGGGGTAAGGTGTCAGACTTCTGTGCTAGCGGCCGGGGTTCAATCCTCGGTCCCGGCACAGATTTATCTGATTACCAAACACCTTCCTTCACCTCCGACAAGACATCTTGTGAATGTGGGGAATGCCAGGCCTCCCGCCGTGGTTCGGATTCCACGTTCAACTGTAGGTCCTCCATTTCATCTCGAAATCACCCTACCATTACACATTATCGTAAGTGCGTATAACCCGAACGGGTAGTAAGACGCGGTGCTAATAATAATAATAATAATATTTGTCTGGGTATGTGGTGTAATTCCTATTTTTATTTTCCTTCTACCCTTCAAATTATTTACCTCTCCCTCCCTCCCTCCACGCTATCCCAAAGAATCTCCTCTAAATTATATCATCCTCGCCCCTACATAATTTTGTAAATATTAATACAGAACGTACAAGTATTAAGGCCTGGTGTACAAAAACTAATAATTTCACTGAAACCAACTTGAACCAGCCCTGAACACAGCCCTCCAAGTGCGATATTACTGTTACTGGTATTACCCTACACCAGTGGTCACGCCGACAACGGTTTCTGTCTAATCTTGAATGATCTGCTATAGAGGAGGTCACTCCTCGAACCCTTGCAAAGTGTACAAAGGTGATGTTTCGTGGTAAAATGCGGTAAAACATTCTTTAAAATTCCCCTACTTCATTCTTACCCCATTAGCTTAGTTATGCAGATTATTAAGACGAGTAATAAGATGTGCATCCAAAAGAGTGTGTTATTTAACGAATTTTGTATTTTGTATTTTGTTTATCTTATGGTATATATTACTGAGGGGAACATGAGATCAAGTATCGGTCGACTGTGTATGTATTAGCTACTCTTGTGACAGAACGTTGTCTGTATGTAGACTATTAGCTACTCTTGTGACAGAACGTTGTCTGTATGTAGACTATTAGCTACTCTTGTGACAGAACGTTGTCTGTATGTAGACAATTAGCTACTCTTGTGACAGAACGTTACCCAGGGTACACCACAGGAGGTTGTCTGTATGTAGACTATTAGACTGTATGTAGACTATTATCCACTCTAGTGGCAGAACGTAGTCTGTATGTAGACTATTATCCACTCTTGTGACAGAACGTTGTCTGTATGTAGACTATTATCCTCTCTAGTGGCAGAACGTTGTCTCTATGTAGACTATTATCCACTCTTGTGACAGAACGTGGTCTGTATGTAGACTATCGGCCTGTATGTAGACTATTATCCTCTCTAGTGGCAGAACGTTGTCTGTATGTAGACTATTAGCTTGTATGTAGACTATTATCCTCTCTAGTGGCAGAACGTTGTCTGTATGTAGACTATTATCCTCTCTAGTGGCAGAACCCTGTCTGTATGTAGACTATTATCCTCTCTAGTGGCAGAACGTTGTCTGTATGTAGACAATTAGCCTGTATGTAGACTATTAGCCACTCTTGTGGCACAGAACGTTGTCCAGGGTACACCACAGGAGGTTGTCAACACGTCGTACTCGTAATGAGATGATGTGATGATTGAGAATATGGGAATATGGAGGTTTAGTGAGAGTCTAATTAACTAAACCCTGGTGAACGCCGAGATATTTCCACTTAAGAGTAAATTACCCAAGGTATCAGTCGTGAATCAGGCCCAGGACTCCGAGGTTCATTGCCAGATCCGTTAACCCCTAAACCATTGAGCCAGTTAACGCAATTTTTAAGCATACTGTATAGAGAATATATGTTAGATAAAAATTTAATAAATCACTTCCTTAATATGTATTAAATATCGTTAAACATGGAACTTCAAATGCAGTCTTTTAAATATTAAAACTTATTAATTATTAATATTACATTTTTTGTAGAGGTGTGGAATCAAACTATGTCTCCTTTGACCAACATTAGCTCTCTCTGAACCATTGTCCATATTGTGTGGAAACCTTCACTATTATTATAAGCCTGGTCTATTTCGTGTTTCAGATAGTATTTTTAATAAATATTTTACTTGTAATTGTAATTTTCAATATAACTACTGACAACAAAAACAACAGCATATTTATATATTTATAATAATAATGTATAATTCAATCGTATCAACGTATTATCTCAACATGAGAATTATTTGACTCAAAAATAATTACAATATTGTGCAATGGTGAAAGTTAATTTAATTATTTGTCACAGAGCATAAGGGTTTTAATCTTGAGCAAGACAATTTTGGGTGCACATACTTTTTCTAAGTTTTTAGCTTTGGTGAAATAAGTTAATATGTGATTATATAAGTACAGTAGCCCCATGACTTCTTTGGTGCTGACTGACAGCTTTGAAAAGTTACCAGACCAAATTATGTATCCCTACACCGGTCCATATGATCTTCTGAAACATGTGTTTAGCAGATGTCACTTCTGACAGTCAACATTTAGGTACATACCTAAATGTTGACTGTCAGAAGTCAGCTGTGAGCTGTCAGTCAGCACCAAAGAAGCCATGGGGCTACTGTATATACCTAAATGTTGACTGTCAGAAGTCAGCTGTGAGCTGTCAGTCAGCACCAAAGAAGCCATGGGGCTACTGTACTATACAGGATTCATGATACTATAAGTTAGCTTTCTTTATTAAATATAATCCCCTACGCTCGCTTGAAACATTAGTAAAACTTGCCGTGAGTTCACTCGCTTGACCCAGAACTCAATCACCAAAATGTTGTAATTATAAGAAACCTCTATCACCAATAGTATAAATACATTCTTAGTTACAGTTCATACAAGTTAAACAAATTGTTTTGTTTTACATAATTTCAGAAGTATTTAATAATAAATTATTTATCTAATCTATGAATCAATGTTAATGTTATCTGCTTCGGTGGCCTCATAGTCTAAGACGTCACTCTCATGTTAAACTAGACTGCCAACAGGGATATCGGTATTTGAATCACGGTCAGGTGTATTGATGGTGTTTTTTACTAAATAGATTTCCACTCTTATTGAACGCAAACGTCGGTACATTTTCTCTAAATTCCACCTTAGCTCATTAGCGTGATTATTTAATATGTGTATAACTTGAACAGATAGCAAGACACAGTGCTAAGAATCGTTATGTATTATTATTATTATTATTATTATTATTATTATTAGCACCGCGTCTTACTACCCGTTAGGGTTGTACGCACTTACGCTGATGTGTAATGGTAGGGTGATTGTGAGATGAAATGGAGGACCTACAGTTTAACGTGGAATCCGAACCACGGTGGAGGCCTGGCATTCCCCACATTCACAAGATGTCTTGTCAGAGGTGAAGGAAGGGTTTGGTAATCAGATAAATCTGTGCCGGGACCGAGGATTGAACACTGGACGCCAGCATATAAGTCTGACACCTTACCCCTAGACCACCAGGTCACCCGTTATGTATTAATGTATTACATGATCAAGGGATAACCAAGTTAAGCTAATGGGAAGTAGAAGAAATAGTTTTTCTTTAAATAATTTTTGTTTCTTTAAATTTGGCCTTCTTCTTTAATACCTTTACATTTACTTACAATAGGTAAATATATTAATGTGCTATGTATATACAATAATAAATAACCCACATGATAAAGTGATACATACAACAGTAACATATTGGCCAGTGTTAGAATTCCGTCACAATGAATCATGTTCCATGCGTGGTTTTAATAGAACATGGTTTTCTTCTTAGGATCATTACCTTAAAGTTCACTATAGTTCTATTGAATCCTTGAAATAACTATTGTAATCGGCGTTTATTCTCCTGGGTCTGTAAGACTCAATATTTCGGTAGCAATATAATAAAACTCTTCTCATAATACAAAGTTAGCAAGATTACAGTGAATCAGATATCAGAGCAGTTTTTTTCAGCCAGAAAAATTGTATTACATAGAAGTATTTTGTTAGTGAAAATGGCCTTTACAATTTATATTCCTACAAAAATCTGTGTATATGTGTATCTTCCTTAACACACATGACATGAGGTACATAACATGACACATGCACCATTGGTATTGAACACAGTTTAACGTGGAATCCGAACCACGGTGGAGGTCCTGGCATTCCCCACATTCACAAGATGTCTTGTCAGAGGTGAAGGAAGGGTTTGACAATCAGATAAATCTGTGCTGGGACCGAGGAATGAACCCCGGACCCCCAACACAGAAGTCTGACACCTTACCCCTAGACTGCCAGGTCACTTCACAAGTGTTTAGTTGTTACTGATTCAGCCAATATGTTTGGAAATGTTTAAAAATTTAGTAGACCACATCATGAAGGTTGACCAACAAATTACCACTGGTTTTGTATATATTGTTTAAATATATCCTGAAATGTATGTTTAAAATGGAAAGGGTACATGTAGAAAAGAAGATGTGTGAGGAAACAGCAAGAATGGGTCAGGATGTTTTGCTAATTCATAAGTTAAAACACTATAGGCACTATGAGCTAATACTTTTGAATAACTGGGTGGACCAAATCACGTCGCTTATTCTTTCGCCTTCTAATAACAATTTGCTAGTAGCATCATATCTTCTTCGTCAGATGACTCCGTTACTAAGAGATTCTCCCATGTGCCATTCTATCTGAACATCCTTGTTGCATATCACGTGCTATATGCTTCATCAACAATGTTGCATGCCTCATACGGCATGTGGCGGGAAATCTGCCGTAGTCTCTCTTATATATAAATGTCTAGAATTGTGTGTAGAGAGTAAAGGCATATATTTAGTACCTCAAGACATAGTTGTAAGAGTGAAGTTGTATGAGATAATATTTCCATTCTTTGAATCACAGCCCGAGAGAAGATCCCGCACGATACAGGGGCACAGAAGCTCCCCCATTTGACGACTCCTGCTCATAATCCGGCTTATAGTACGCACTGTACGGGTAGTTCGTCAGGAGGTTGTTGGCATCAGGCGACTCCCTCCTGTGGTATCCTCCTGGTCTGTACCCCTCCCACATGCCTTGATCCTCCCACGGCTTGTGGCCCACCGTGTGGACGATGACGGACTTCCCTCCACCCCCACCGGACAGTTTCTTCAGAGCCACAACTGCCGCGATGACGACGGAGATGGCGCTGAGGATGAGCGCCTTGCCGGCGATCAGTTTGATGGAGCCGAGCATCACGGCGACCACGGCGGCGGCCTTCACCAGGAAGAATATTGACATGTGACCAAACAGTTTCTTTATCTTCCCTCGAGCTGGAACAAAACGTGTTCACATCAGTTTCAAGGGTTTGTGTTACTCGCACTGGTGGGCACGTGTTTCTGATGCCAAGCTAGTTTAGTCTGATTCACCGGGTACAGGAAGGATAAGGCTTGAATCCCGACTGGGTATGAGGACGGGTTTTCATAAATAGTTTCCCTCCATACATAAATACAAATTTCAGTAAGCTTCCTATAATTTATACCTTCCTCATTCCTACCACATTAATTTAATTTATTTATTTGCGTAAAATCCTAGCAGTTATTCACAAGTGGTGGAGAAAATATAATTTGTGTTATAACTATGCCCCATATAAGTAGTCTTCTACCCACTATTGAAGTAAAAACGTATCAAATTCCCCTTATAAGTATAATCGTATGCCTCCATGAAGTAATACCATATTCCCCGGGTGTATGTTTAGATACAAAATTTGCCTCCTCTAAGTAAAAGCCTTTAATTCCATTTAAGAAATGTTATAATCCCCCATACAAATAAATAATAAAATAATTCATTTAAATAAAACTCCTATGCTCCTTCCAAATAACCTCACCAGCACCCATAATCAAAGATTTTTATCCAATATAAATAGTATAATATACATAATCTAATAAATATCCCTCATACATTTTAATTAATATCATATTGGCCATCTTTGAAACAATATAATATTCTAGTAGAAGAATAAATCTTTCAGACTTGCATTTCTACAAAACTCAAAGTATATCAGTGAATGTTTACACATTAATTAAAAGCACCCACGATTTATCTGACATTAGACATAAGCTCAAGGCTACTTGTTTCCCTTGAAATATTATTTATGTATAAAAAAGTTTACACATGGGAGAAATTTAATTGTATGCTTAATAATAGAATGAAACTAGCTTAAAGTTATTCTACATCATATATTGAAAGGTAAGAAATTAAATTTATAAGTGAAATATTTTCAGCTTTATCTGAGCCTCGAGCCTCGAACCTTAATATATAACCAGATAGATCCTATCTTGACTGATCTGAGGTGTTGTATTATGGGAATGTTAATGGTTTTTTTAGTTAAAGTTCGGTTGTAAGAGATGTTATTAAGATACTATGGTTAGTAGAGCGTGAATGTCCAGATGAAATCACAAACATGCTGTGTAGCATTGTTCCACTAATTGTTCGGTTCCACTACAAGATCCCCCTTCCCCCAAACCCCCTCCCCCTCCTCACACACACAAAATAAAACGGAAGCTTTTTGATGCCAACATGGTTTCAATTCTGAGATCTACCTCGAAAATTTTCCATGGGAACTAAATATAAGGCTCATCTAGACTGGATTCACAGTCATTAGGAATTCAGGGTTCGAGTCCCGGCCAAGTGTACTGAGAGTGATTTTTACTAAAGAGTCCTCCAGACAAATCAAATTTGGACACATTTATTAAATTGTGGCTAATTGATTGATACCTTCCCCGCTAGACATATTAAATAAGTAGGGGGGTGACCTGGTGGTATAGGGGTAAGGTGCCAGACTTCTGTGCTGGTGGCCGGGGTTCAATCCTCGGTCCCGGCACAGATTTATCTGATTACCAAACCCTTCCTTCACCTCTGACATGACATCTTGTGAATGTGGGGAATGCCAGGCCTCCACCGTGGTTCGGATCCCACGTTAAACTGTAGGTCCTCCATTTCATCTCACAATCACCCTACCATTACACATTAGCGTAAGTGCGTATAACCCGAACGGGCAGTAAGACGCGGTGCCAATAATAATAAATACGTACGGCCTGTATGGCTAGTAACAGGTGATGGTGTGGGAGGGGGAGACAAAAGAAAGAATTAAATGTCAATCAAATAAAGCTAAATTAAATCTATAGCTATATTCACAGTTCTAAAGGCCTTTTAGCCTAAAAATATGATAATTAAACAGGATAGTCACATCAAAGAGATGAAATTGGTTCAAAATAGCAATCTCAAGACAAGTGTAGAAAGCCTCTACATGGGAGGGTCGACCAAAGATTAGGGTCCAAACACAAATAGATGATCGAGTAGTAATGCATTTCAACAATGTTGTATCTTCAGACAAGTGCTAATTAATTTATCGGGTTGTTGCGACCGCGAAGAGCACGGGTACAAAACAGCGCAACAAAGTGGTCCCAAAATACAGCAGGCACAACACAATGTACAGTAGCCCCGTGGCTTCTTTGGTGCGTACTGACAGCTCACAGCTGACTTATTAAGTAAACATTTAGGTATATACCTACATTTTGACCGTCAGAAGTGACAGCTGCTAATTACATGTTTTTTGCAGATCATATGGTTCGGAGTAGGGATACATAATTTGGTCTGGTAACATTTTAAAGCCGTCAGCTGTCAGCTGTGAACTGTCAGTCAGCACCAAAGAAGCCATGGGGCTACTCTACAGTTGTACATATCGGGCAAGTGTTTCTTGACCTTGCAACGAGTGACCCCTTTCTTTGCCAGAACAGCACAAGGGGGGGGGGAGGTGTTTAACTGGGTAGAAATTGTAGATATCACGCAAACAGCCTTAACGTGATTTTCAAGTTACTGGTATTAATCTCTTATGATATATTAGGTTAGGTTAAGTTAGGTTAGAGGACAGTCAGGTTTCAAAGGGTGAAGTTGGACAGCTGTTAATTCCAGTAGCCTACGCATCACCTATCAAAAGAAAGGAAACATTCAATCAACTTTTTATGGCGATTATGAATTACGCTCTTATGTACCTGCGTTCTCTTGTACCCCGATTCATGCGCTGTTTAGTACCCCCTTTTCGCCTGCCATTTTATCTACCCGCTCTCCTCAGTAGCATATTCATTTATTATACACCTGCTTTAATGATCATTTTAAATTATTATTGATAGTTTAGTTATTTTAACCGGCAATAAAAATATTAGGGTTTAAATGAGGAAGATAACACAGTCGGGAAATGCATGCTCTTACTCGGTCAGTATGTTGTTAACTCCTTGCCTGCTTTCCAGAATGTAAAACTGAGAATAAACAAAATAATAGTTTTACCGGCTGTTCTCTTTGGGTGGGAAATACATTCTCTTATTCGGTCAGTATGTTGTTAACTTCTTGCCTGCTTTCAAGGAATGTAAAACTCAGAATAAACAAAATAATAGTTTTACCGGCTGTTCTCTTTGGGTGGGAAATGAGGTCTCTGGCTTTAAATGACGGAAACAAATTTAGGTTGTCCGAAAACAGGGTACTTAGGAAGATATTTAGTTCAAAAAGGGATGAGGCTACTGGGGAGTGGAGAAGGTTACAGAATGATGAGTAACATAGCCTGTACTTATTACAAGACATTTTTGGGATAATCAAGTCTTGTAGATTACGGTGTACAGGACATGCATAGCTGATAAGAGAATCTAGAACCTTGTTTAGGGTACTGACTGGCAAACCTAATGGGAGGATACCAAGATAATTTAAGTTACTTAAACAAGTATGTATTCATCGTTAAGGATATTCGATTCATTTTACCACATACTATTGAATCGTTTCAGCGATAAAACGACCCCTCTATCAGAAGTCTATCTATTCATTGCACCAAACCACTCCAGTAATAAATGAGACGTTATTACTTTTAATCATTGGTATATGTTTTATTTACAGGTATACAGCCATGCACATGTCAGGTTTTCTATGGTAAAATAAACAAAAAAGGAAAAACTGAGAACTCTCTGGGGAAATCTGATATTCCTAGGAAACTACTATCTTTACTAACATTCTTTAAAATGAGAGCCGTGTGACAAAAATTGTTCAGCCATTTCCTCATAGTTTCTACTACCAGAAATGGGCTTATCAAATTATATTTAAGGATAGTGTTATAACATTATTATATAGTTTATATTGATATGTACCTCACCGATATTTCTTGTTCTAATTGGTAAAAACGAGGCTCACTAATAACACTAATTATGCCAGGCCTAGTTCTAGGGGTATTTTAAATGTTGGAAATCCTTAATACGACCCTCCCTTTCTTCCCCTCCTGCTCTTAGATACAGATCACTGTAACGAAACCACTACGCTGTGTATTATTATAATTATAATGGGGTGTCATGAATATAGCTACACATATTGTGTGCCTACATTGGAGCGTACAAATCTATGTCTTAAGATTTTGAAACTATTCTTGAACAACGCCCACAATAGTTTCCGTATGATCGCTAAAGTTAGAACCCCATAGTATTTGGTTGAAATTGACCAAAGATATAAACATAATTCACGTTCTTAACGAGTTAGTTGTGGATATTTTACACAGATGATTTTCCCCACCCATTCTCTATTCTATATTTACTATAAAATAATCCTAAAAATAGAGTAATCGTAGCCTAAGTCATTTATAACGGTTTTATTATTATTATTATTATTATTATTATTATTATTATTATTATTATTATTATTATTAGCACCGCGTCCTACTACCCGTTCGGGTTATACGCACTTACACTAATGTGTAACGGTGGGGTGATTGTGAGATGAAATGGAGGACCTACAGTTTAACGTGGAATCCGAACCACGGTGGAGGCCTGGCATTCCCCACATTCACAAGATGTCTTGTCAGAGGTGAAGGAAGGGTTTGGTAATCAGATAAATCTGTGCCGGGACCGAGGATTGAACCCCGGCCGCCAGCATAGAAGTCTGACACCTTACCTCCCTAGACCACCAGGTCACCAACTGTTTTATTGAAAGTAATATTAACAATATCTTACTACTCGTCCAAGCTATCCATCTATTTACACTAATGGAGTGGGGTGATGATCGTAGACCTTAGAGATGATTCTAGTCTCGACCTCCCCATAGCCCATCAAACCGGACAAAACGAGCCTGACGTTCTTGTCTACTCGACCACCAGTTCTAACAATCGTAGCTGAACTATATCAGAGTTTAATGATAGATTTTTTACGTTACCTTGTTGGAAAGATTGAGACGACGAGTTGGAACCCCATTTGACCACTTCTCTTGCATTTTCAAACATGGAGTCAGATGTCAGATAGGGCCACACGTACTGACTGGTGGTGTTGAGAAACCAGCTCACCATGGTGTCGGCGTCATTCGAGTTCTGACACTCCCTCGACGACGGAGAGTTTTCATCACATTTTCCGTCATCATCTGTGCTGTAGCTGTTTGTGTACTCCTGTATCTGACCGTCATTAGACCCGTGATAAGGTGTCGAGAGATCCTCGCCGCCATAGTTGGAGTAAGTAGGTGTCTGCTTGACATCCTCGTCATCTCTCGCGAGCATCACAGCATCAATCCAACTGTCTTTGCTGGCTGTTATATTTTCAGGACGTACTTCATCTCTTGAGCTATCAGATATCTCCATAGAATCTCCCATGCGCAGCTCGGCTCGATAATCTTCATTCTCTTTATTGGTGTCATTATTTGTTATGAAATTTAAATTTGAAGAAGTTTTATTGCTATTGCTTTTAGCATTTTCAAAAGATGATGGTTGCGCTTCATGATATGTATTTTGAGAATTTTTCAAACCGGACACTACATTTGGGATTGTATGATCTGCGACATTTGTGGGATAGCGATAAATATGTGTACTTCCAGAGTTCTGATTTATCTTTATATTTTCATTTAGGTTTGCCATATCACTTTTGATAAATATTACTCTCTTGGTCCCAACTGAATTCTCCTCTGCGGTGTTATTTGTAACACTCACCAACGGAACGATGGGATTGCCCTTCTTTTCTATGAGACTTTTGTAATACTTGGCTCTGAGATTCTTGCAAATAAACGATTCGTGATTAACATCAGCTGCACATTTCTCATTTAGTTTCTTGAAGATATCGGAAGGTGATATAGTTTTGGGTGATACATTGTTGCTCAACGTAGAACTGGTCACATTATTGTTAGTATACTTTAGTATTGTAGACATTTGGTTCTCATCCTTGTCAGGAGTATTGGTTATTCCGCTATGGAACATGGAGTTCTCTTCCTTGTCAGGAGTATTGGTTATTCCGCTATGGAACATGGAGATTTCTTCCTTGTCAGGAGTATTGGTTATTCCGCTATGGAACATGGAGTTTTCTTCCTTGTCAGGAGTATTGGTTAATCCGCTATGGAACATGGAGTTTTCTTCCTTGTCAGGAGTATTGGTTATTCTGCTATGGAACATGGAGATTTCTTCCTTGTCAGGATGTATTGGTTATTCCGCTATGGAACATGGAGTTTTCTTCCTTGTCAGGAGTATTGGTTAATCCGCTATGGAACATGGAGTTTTCTTCTGGAGCTAGTGGTGTGCAGTAACATTTATGCGCTCTGAGAACTAAAATTAGTATGGATGTTAGATAACACAAATATTTAACCATGTTTGCAGTTGAAATATACTGAAAACTGATTTACCTAAATGTTATTGACAAAATTATCAGTATAAAAACACTATATTGTGAAATTCAGATAATTTTTCTTGAACCTACGATTGTATTTAATACACAAATACTTAATAATTTCAAAAATATATATAATATTTATGATAAAGCTTTACCCCAATATCAACATGAAATAAAAAAATATAATTTAACACTTGCATTTGTTACTAATATTGTTATTTTGTTTTAACAGAGCAATAACAACGAAACTTCACAACCATTTTGGTTCACTGTCTTAAGAAATCTAACAATGTAGTGGTTCACTCAATCATATTTATAACATCACAAAAAAATAACAGGGCCTGCATTTGAATCCCAATTTGTTGGGCTTGTATTTCAAGTAATGTGTGTTAATTTGATATGTTTCTGTGACGTGGTCAAAGTGCATGACTCGTAGTTTGGCGGCCATTTGGACCGTGAAAATCTGTCGAGTGATGTCAAACCTCTTCTTGAACCAGCTTAATGCATTGCGACCTCAGAGATGCCCGTTTTTACTGAAGGTCTTCTGCATGGCTACTCCGCCATGAAGGAGATTTATCTCGTCTTTATTAATCTATAATATTGGTTTATAAGTGGTAAAATACTATTTAGAAATGGTTTATGCTACTATTATATTTTTAAAATGGTAAAATGTATATACATACATTTTTGGAAATAAGTAATTATTTTATGTAGAGGTAAACTGTCAGTTTGTCTATATACTCAAGTATGGGTTACTGACACTATTCCTCCATTATCAGAAAACTTATTACTGAGGAGTTGATATTTGAGTCTATTTTAGTACTAGAATAAGTTTAAAGCCATGTGATAATACATTCAATGTATACTGTGTTAAATATCTAACGTTAGGCTTACTTACTCTATGGTATTAGGAACTCTTAAAGATCATGGCCTTCCTTTCCAAATTACGCCAACTATCCCTATCTTGAACTAGTTCTCTCCAGTCCATCTCATTACACTCTATCTTTATCATGAACTAGTTATATCCAGTCCATCTCATTACACTCTATCCCTATCTTTAAATAGTTCTATCCAGCCCACCTCATTACACCCTATACCTATCTTGAGCTAGTTCTATCCAGTCCACCTCCATACACCATATCCCTATCTTGAGTTAGCTATATCCAGTCCACCTCATTACACCCTATCCCTATCTTAAGCTTGCTATATCCAGTCCACATTAATACACCATATCCCTATCTTGAGATAGATATATCCAGTCCATCTCAATACACCCTATCCCTATCTTGAGCTAGCTATATCCAGTCCACCTCAATACATCACATCCCTATCTTGAGATAGCTATATCCAGTCCACCTCAATACACTCTATCCCTATCTTGTGCTAGTTCTATCCAGTCCACCTCAAAACACCCTATCCCTATCATTAGATAGTTATATCCAGTCCACCTCATTACACCCTATACCTATCTTGAGCTAGTTCTATCCAGTCCACCTCAATACACCATATCCCTATCTTGAAATAGCTATATCCAGTCCACCTCAATACACCCTATACCTATCTTGAGCTAGCTATATCCAGTCCACATTAATACACCATATCCCTTTCTTGAGCTAGCTATATCCAGTCCACCTCAATACACCCTATCCCTATCTTGAGCTAGCTATATCCAGTCCACCTCAATACATCCTATCCCTATCTTGAGCTAGCTATATCCAGTCCACCTTAATACACACTCTCCCTACCTTGTGCTAGCTATATCCAGTCCACCTCAATACACCCTATCCTTATCTTTACTTGCTATATCCAGTCCATATTAATACACCATATCCCTATCTTGAGATATATATATCCAGTCCACCTCAATACACCCTATACCTATCTTGAGCTAGCTATATCCAGTCCACCTAAATACACCCTATCCCTATCTTGAGATAGCTATATCCAGTCCACCTTAATACACAATCTCCCTACCTTGTGCTAGCTATATCCAGTCCACCTCAATACACCCTATCCCTATCTTGAGATAAATATATCCAGTCCACCTCAATACACCCTATCCCTATCTTGATCTAGCTATATCCAGTCCACATTAATACACCATATCCCTATCTTGAGCTAGCTATATCCAGTCCACCTCAATACACCATATCCATATCTTGAGATAGTTATATCCAGTCCACCTCATTACACTCTATCCCTATCTTGTGCTAGTTCTATCCAGTACACCTCAAAACACCCTATCTCTATCATTAGATAGTTATATCCAGTCCACCTCATTACACCCTATACCTATCTTGAGCTAGTTCTATCCAGTCCACCTCAATACACCATATCCCTATCTTGAAATAACTATATCCAGTCCACCTCAATACACCCTATCCCTATCTTGAGCTAGCTATATCCAGTCCACATTAATACACCATATCCCTTTCTTGAGCTAGCTGTATCCAGTCCACCTCAATACACCCTATCCCTATCTTGAGCTAGCTATATCCAGTCCACCTCAATACACCCTATCCCTATCTTGAGCTAGCTATATCCAGTCCACCTCAATACACCCTATCCCTATCTTGAGATAGCTATATCCAGTCCACCTCAATACACCCTATCCCAATCTTAAGCTGGCTATATCCAGTCCACCTCAATACAACATATCCCTATCTTGAGCTAGCTATATCCTGTCTACCTCAATACACCCTATCCCTATCTCGAGCTAGCTATATCCAGTCCACCTCAATACACCCTATCCCTATCTTGAGATAGTTATATCCAGTCCACCTCAATACACCATATCCATATCTTGAGATAGTTATATACAGTCCACCTTAATACAACATATCCCTATCTTGAGCTAGCTATATCCAGTCCACCTTAATACAGCATATCCCTATCTTGAGCTAGCTATATCCAGTCCACCTTAATACACCATATCTCTATCTTGAGATAGTTATATCCAGTCCACCTCAATACACCATATCCATATCTTGAGATAGTTATATACAGTCCACCTCAATACACCCTATCCCTATCTTGAGATAGCTATATCCAGTCCACCTCAATACAAAATATCCCTTTCTTGAGCTAGTTATATCAAGTCCACCTCAATACACCATATCCCTATCTTGAGCTAGCTATATCCAGTCCACCTCAATACACCATATCCCTATCTTGAGCTAGCTATATCCAGTCCACCTCAATACACCCTATCCCTATCTTTACTAGCTATATCCAGTCAACCTCAAAACACAATATCCCTTTCTTGAGCTAGCTATATCCAGTCCACCTCAATACACCCTATCCCTATCTTGAGCTAGCTATATCCAGTCCAGCTTAATACACCATATCCCTATC
>CABFVX010008411.1:6838-24373 GCA_902151425.1 Timema shepardi | reverse complement strand
CTATCACCCTCATACTCACTATCACCTTCATGCTCACTATATCCCTCATACTCACTATCACCCTCATACTCACTATCACCCTCATACTAACTATCACCTTCATACTCACAATCACCCTCATACTCACTATCACCCTCATATTCACTATCACCCTCATACTCTCTATCACCTTCATACTCTCTATCACCCTCATACTCTCTATCACCCTCATACTCACTATCACCTCCATACTCACTATCCCCCTCATACTTACTATCACCCTCATGCTCACTATATCCCTCATACTCACTATCACCCTCATACTCTCTATCCCCTCATACTAACTATAACCCTCATACTCACTATCTCCCTCATACTTACTATCACCCTCATATTCACTATCACCCTCATATTCACTATCTCCCTCATTCTTACTATCACCATCATACTCCCTATCACCCTCATACTCTCTATCACCCTTATACTCTCTATCCCCTCATACTAACTATCACCCTCATACTCACTATCCCCCTCATACTTACTATCACTCTCATATTCACTATCACCCTCATATTCACTATCACCCTCATATTCACTATCCCCCTCATTCTTACTATCACCATCATACTCCTTATCACCCTCATACTCCCTATCACCCTTATACTCTCTATCCCCTCATATTCACTTATCACCCTCATACTCACTATCACCCTCATACTCACTATCACCCTCATATTCACTATCACCCTCATACTCACTATCACCCTCATATTTACTATCACCCTCATATTCACTATCACCCTCATACTCACTATCACCCTCATACTCACTATCACCCTCATATTCACTATTCCCCTCATTCTTACTATCACCATCATACTCCCTATCACCTTCATACTCACTATCACCCTCATACTCACTATCACCCTCATATTCACTATCACCCTCATACTCTCTATCACCTTCATATTCACTATCACCCTCATACTCCCTATCACCCTCATACTCTCTATCCCCTCATATTCACTATCACCCTCATACTCTCTATCCCCTCATACTAACTATCACCCTCATACACTCTATCACCTTCATACTTACTATCACCCTCTTACTCACTATCCCCCTCATACTTACTATCACCCTCATACTTCCTATCACCCTTATACTCTCTATCCCCTCATACTATCACCCTCATACTCACTATCCCCCTCATACTTACTATCACCCTCATGCTCCCTATCACCCTTATACTCTCTATCCCCTCATATTCACTATCACCCTCATACTCCCTATCACCATCATACTCCCTATCACCCTCATATTCACTATCACCCTCATACTCACTATAACCCTCATACTCACTATCACCCTCATATTCACTATCACCCTCATATCTCACTATCACCCTCATACTCACTATCACCCTCATATTCACTATCACCCTCATACTCTCTATCACCTTCATGCTCACTATATCCCTCATACTCATTATCTTCCTTATACTTACTATCACCCTCATACTGACTACCCCCTTCATACTATCACCTTCATACTTACTATCACCCTCATATTCACTATCCCCCTCATACTTACTATCACCCTCATACTCACTATCCTCCTCATACTAGCTATCACCCTCATACTTACTATCACCCTCATACTCACTATCCCCCTCATACTAACTATCACCCTCATATTCTCTATCCCCTCATACTAACTATCACCCTCATACTCACCTTCATGCTCACTATATTCCTCATACTCATTATCTTCCTCATACTTACTATCACCCTCATACTTACTATCACCCTCATACTCACTATCCCCCTCATACTTACTATCACCCTCTTACTTACTATCACCCTCATATTCACTATCCCCCTCATACTGACTACCCCCTTCATACTATCACCTTCATCCTTACTATCACCCTCATATTCACTATCCCCCTCATACTTACTATCACCCTCATACTCACTATCCCCCTCATACTTACTATCACCCTCATACTCACTATCCCCCTCATACTTACTATCATCCTCATACTTACTATCACCCTCATACTTACTATCACCCTCATACTTACTATCACCCTTCATACTCACTATCCCCCTCATACTTACTATCACCCTCATACTTACTATCACCCTCATACTCACTATCCCCCTCATACTTACTATCATCTTCATACTTACTATCACCCTCATATTAACTATCACCCTCATACTCTCTATCACCTTCATGCTCACTATCTCCTTCATACTCCCTATCACCCTCATACTTACTCTCACCTTCATACTCACTATCCCCCTCATACTTACTATCATCCTCATACTCACTATCACCACCATCACTTTTCATCGGTACATGGAAAGAGCCTCCACGTAAGAGATGTACGATTATTACATTCGGGTGTCCGGTACATTAGTACTGGCTAATCGTTCCACAAACTGGCTTACGAAGGATGTAGCCCAAACGAGCAATATTATTATAATAAATACTTATAACTCAAGAGAAAGAGCAATCGTGTCTGATCTTTAGTAAAGTGCAGTGTGAGGGATGAATCATCACACTGAAAAGAGAATTCAGACACCATAAAAAATAACTTCCCCCTTTTTAATTCGAAGTCAATGACACTTTAAAGTGTACTTGGCTTCCAAACGCTCTTGGACGGACATTTCAGACACTGGACCTGATAGTCCAGTCATGCAGCACTCCTTGACTTTTCTTTGACTATTTTCAAAATGGGTAAATAATACTTTTGAGTAAGAGGTTGCTGAAGTTGTAGCATTTTTTTTTACTTGATGGTCACGAACTACCAACAGGTGGATCTGCTGCATGGATTTCCTCCAGCGCTGTACTTAGCTAATGAATAAGACAACCACGTGGTAGTTTCGAAATCTTCTCATGAATTATTAAAAAAAAAATCTGTTTTCGTTAGGACACATATCTAAACTCGCGTTCTCAGTCGTTAGTTTGAGAATTCCTTTGCTTAGAGCTTTAGAGAAAGTTATGTAGTAGTTAACAATATAAACATATGAAGGTTTTAGTTATTTATATTAATTTAAAATAACCAGTCCCCCCACCCTTCTATTTACCCTCCACCAGCTCTAATCTAAGAGAAAACCACGTTATATTAGGGTGTTTTAGCGATTGAACTGGTATTGATGTTTACGACCAGAGCATTTTTGAGATTCTGACTGGTATTGTGACTGGTTACGAATGTTTAAGACCGCAATAATACCAAATCTTTGTTTGTAAAGTTTTCCTTAAACAAATTAAATAGCTTGGTATCAACCATTTAGCTGAGAATTGTGCACCAATTTCAAAACAGCATGAATCCAAGTGTTAGATTTAATCGAGTTTAACTTCGTAATCAATGGATTTAAACAGGAAATATAAATTAAAATGGACAGCAATTACTATCTAGAAATATACAATAGTAGGTTGGTACTTAAACATATTTTAGTTATGGATAAAAGAAATCGAGTATTTCATATATTGCACGTCTGGGCTGCATCCTTTATAGTCCAGTTTGTGTAAAGATTAGCGAGTACTAATGTACTGTTGCCCGGGGGATGCCCGAATGTACTAATCGTACATCCTTTCCGTGGAGGCTCTTTCCATGTCCCGATGAGATGAGGTGATAGTGATAGTGAATATGAGGGTGTAGAACCAATGGAACACTTAAGCCTAACCAAACTTTGGTGACCGTTGGAGTAGTTACACCTTTAGGGAAAAATATAACCAGGATACCAGTCGGGAATTGAACCCGGGACACCAAGGCTCGTATACAGGTGCACTGAACACTACACCACGGGTTAGATTAGAGTTTTATATGATCTAGGCCTATTTACTTTTATTTACGTACTAATCCGGTTATTTTTTGTAAAGATATGTTTAGCTTGGTGTGTTGTATTTATATTTTAGGTCTAGTCAAAATAAGCACCAGTCTTTCTAAGAATAAAATAAAATAGTTCATTTTCCTTCTATTTGCAGTACATTTAAGTTTACATAAATTAACCAATCAGCTGTTATATCTTCTCTACCCGCCATTTTTGTTTACGAAACACAACTCAAAAGTCCTTTTCGCGCTCCACCTTGGTCAGCATCCACTTGGTCGATAACACTCGATACCGAGACGTAACCAAGTCAATCGCATTGACTCACCTATTTTGTCTGTAGTCCACCTTTCAAAGCTTTTGAACTAGTGGACTGATTTTGATATCCCCTTCGATGGACGAATGGTCTAAGGTGCTACTCTCACAATAGATTAGACTGTCCCGGTCGTGTGTACTGAGAGGGGTTTTTACTAAATGGTTTTCCACTCTCCTTCCACACAAATACGGGTACACACCCTCTAAATTCAACCATCCTACCACCTAACTCACTAACGTAATTAGTACAGTACATTAGTAAAGTACCCGCTTCAGTGGCCGGATGGTCTAAGGCGTAACTCTCGTGTTAGACTGGCCTTGGCCTGTTGGTGATGGGGAGATTGGGGTTCGAAACCTGGTTGAGTCTATTGAGGGTGGTTTTCCCTGAACAGTTTGTCACTATCCTTTCATGCAAATGCCCACTTCACCTCCATGAAAATGCTAGTACAATTCCTATAAAATTCAACCTTCTTCATCCTTAACATAACAGTGTGATTAGTACATATGAGCACAGCCCAGACAGTTAGAAAGACGCAGGGATAAATATTTCTTATAATAAGTAAAGAAAAACGGGTATGGGCAATTCCTCCGATGGTTAGGACGGACGAATGTGTGCGCACGCTAGAGTTGATTGTGTACAGTTATTATTATTATTATTATTATTATTATTATTATTATTAGCACCGCGTCTTACTACCCGTTCGGGTTATACGCACTCACGCTAATGTGTAATGGTAGGGTGATTGTGAGATGAAATGGAGGACCTACAGTTTAACGTNTATACGCACTTACGCTAATGTGTAATGGTAGGGTGATTGTGAGATGAAATGGAGGACCTACAGTTTAACGTGGGATCCGAACCACGGTGGAGGCCTGGCATTCAGTTATTACTGCTGTGATGCCGGATGTGGGCTTGGCCAGGTCTGTACATTCTCGTAAATACTCCTCGCGGGGGTTTGGTCAGGTCTGTACATTCTCGTAAATACTCCTCACGGGGACTTAGTCAGGTCTGTACATTCTCGTAAATACTCCTCGCGGGGGTTTGGTCAGGTCTGTACATTCTCGTAAATACTCCTCACGGGGGCTTGGCCAGGTCTGTACATTCTCGTAAATACTCCTCACGGGGGTTTGGTCAGGTCTGTACTGTCTCTTGAATACTCCTCACGGGGGCTTGGCCAGGTCTTTACATTCTCGTAAATACTTCTCACGGGGGTTTGGTCAGGTCTGTACTGTCTCTTGAATACTACTCACGGGGGCTTGGCCAGGTCTGTACATTCTCGTAAATACTCCTCACGGGGGTTTGGTCAGGTCTGTACATTCTCGTAAATACTCCTCACGGGGGTTTGGTCAGGTCTGTACTGTCTCTTGAATACTACTCACGGCCACCTATATACATAATAGAGCTGATGTCCTTACAACGATGTATCAGAGTAGCGCACGTGAAAGCGATTGTCTACGAGATGTTTCTCGAGGGAAGGGGAGGGGGGGGGGGATTGGTACAACGCACTATAACAGGAGGCACTCTATGAACCATGTAAAGTAGCCCCATGGCTTCTTTGGTGCTGACTGACAACTCACAGCTGACTTATAACAGTCAACATTTAGGTATATACCTAAATTTTGACAGTCAGAAGTGACAGCTGCTAAACACATGTGTTTGCAGAGCATATGGTTCGGCGTAGGGATACATAATTTGGTCTGGTAACTTTTCAAAGCTGTCAGTCAGCACCAAAGAAGTCATGGGACTACTGTAGAGCGCGGATTATCATAACGCACTATACTAGGAGCAAGGTCTAAGATAAATGGAACTGGCTAAGCCCGTTTTTCAATCATATTTAAAAATCTAGTTCACTGATGCTAAAACAAAGAAAATTCGTTAATAACATATATAAACTAGACATATAATACTCCATACTATCAGCCCATAATCGAGTTATACCGATCGAGCGGCCGCCATTTGTTGGTAGTTTGTGTAATGTATTCAGCACAAAGAACCCTAAGGCCGCTAATTACAGTTTTCTAGAGTGGAACCGCTACTTTTTCATTCAAAAGATTCTCATTTATCCTCACGAGGCTGAGTTGACCCCGTTTCAGACCCACAAAATCTGGAAGCACCAGGGATCAAACCCAAGACCTCCGCATCTGTAGCCAGGAGCTCTGACCACTAGACCACAGAGGCGATAGATTTAGTTATGTTGGATATCAGGACGAAACCAGTATAACCGGAAACCAAACCAGGGTCCTCTGGACATGCGGTTGACCACTCCACCAAGCCACGAGTTACCTCGGTTACCTGAACAAGTAATGTCAGTCGCTATGCACTAGACCGGACGTGACGTCACACGACGTATTGATCTAGTAGCGGAAAGGGGATTCCTCCCCCCTTCCATCCTTGGACGTGGCGAGGGCCTGAAGCGATCCAATTTCAAAGTACTCCGGTATTTTGAGAGGAGTATTGTAGAGCTCTGATGTCTTGCGACGAACACTGTTGGTCTTCAGTGTCCTGCGAGGAGCACTGTTGGTCTTCAGTATCCTGCGAGGATCATTGTTCATCTTCAGTGTCCTACGAGAAGCATTGTTCATCTTCAGTGTCCTGCGAGGAGCATTGTTGGTCTTCAGTGTCCTGCGAGGAGCATTGTTCATCTTCAGTGTCCTGCGAGGAGCATTGTTGGTCTTCAGTGTCCTGCGAGGAGCATTGTTGGTCTTCAGTGTCCTGCGAGGAGCATTGTTGGTCTTCAGTGTCCTGAGAGGAGCACTGTTGGTCTTCAGTGTCCTGCGAGGAGCATTGTTGGTCTTCAGTGTCCTGCGAGGAGCATTGTTCATCTTCAGTGTCCTGCGAGGAGCATTGTTGGTCTTCAGTGTCCTGCGAGGAGCATTGTTGGTCTTCAGTGTCTTGCGAGGAGCATTGTTCATCTTCAGTGTCCTGCGAGAAGCATTGTTCATCTTCAATGTGTTGCGAGGGGATTTGTAGATTTCCTGTTTCATCGACGATGCAGTATAGTCAGACCGACATAGGAAGAAAGAATCATATCGGACTGTCATTCCGTCACCGTTTTTTTTAGCCCCGAAAGAGCCTACCAATTATGCCGGGAAAGGTATTTTCACATACCTTTCAGAGTTCTTTTACATGCCACAATCGACTGCCCCTCCGAAGGAAGTTGTGCAACGGATTGTTATCGCTCAAGAAGAACCCGTTGACCTTAGCTGGGTTTGAACCCGCGAACATCGGGTCCTGAGGCGAGCACTTTACCTCAATACCACTGAGGTCATCCTTCTCACGGCTACCTGATTATATATCAGAGGTATTGTTGTAAAAGGAGCTCAAGGAAGAGTTGTCCACAATGACCTTGACCTTCACTGTGGGAGAGATGTCTCCGTCTTCGTGACTGAGTGGTAAGGGACACCGAAAAAGTCTCACCTCAGACGATGATTATGTCCGTATTGATGGACACGCTGTCTAAATACCAGGCTCATCCAGTCTGGTTTGCCGATGATGGAGGAGATCGGGGTTAAAATCCCGGTCGTATGTACTGAGGGCCTTTTCCTAAATGGTTTTTCACTCTCCCTCCACGCAAATGCGGGAATTTAACCTTCCTCACCCCGATAACATTAGCGTTGTTAGTACATAAATATATGAGTCGAACTGGTAGTAAGACGCGGTGCTAAGAAATTTTTTTATATAGTTTTAAACCTTACATTTTAAGTGGTGCTATAAAAACAAAAATCCTCAGAAAGGGTGAAATCAGCTCATATTTAACAAAGTTACCCGCTAAATTTCACAATTCTTAGATTCAAATAAATATTTACACTACCCGTCTCGTTAGCCGCGCGGTCTAATCGTTCTAAGGTTCGAATCTCTGCCGGGGTGTACTGCGGGTGGTTTTTTTCCAAACTGGTTTTCAACTCTCCCTCAACGTGAATGTGGATACACTTTCTCTAACTAAAACCTTCTTAATCCCTAAGAACCGTTAGCGCAATTAGTACATAATCGTATAACGTACTAAGAAGCGGTGTTAAAAAAAATTAATGATTTACAGTTCAATTTGATTAATACGGGCCTTTTCTGAAAGCTGTAGAATTTACTAGAGCTACGGTAGCCTCATGGCTTCTTTGGTGCTGACTGACAGCTCACTGCTGACGGCTTTGAAAAGCTACCAGACCAAATTATGTATCCCTACGCCGAACAATTTTATCTGCAAAAACATGTATTTAGCAACTGTCACTTCTGACGGTAAAAATTTAGGTATATACCTAAATGTTGAGTGTCTGAAGTCAGCTGTGAGCTGCCAGTCAGCACCAAAGAAGCCATGGGGCTACTGTACTTTCCCTTAATCGTGTGTCAAGTCATGTGATTTGTAGGCGTGACTGTTGATAGATAGTATCAATACATAATTTATAAAGTAACACTACGAATGGATTCTTCCATGCGCCGTGCGCTGTGTTCCATTCTATATGAATGTTCGTGTTGCACGTGACATGTTGCATAATTGATAAAAAATATTGCATTTCTCATGAACCAAACCTGAGTGAAACCTGCCCTTTTAATATTATAGTAAAAATGTTATTATTGTTGACCTCGAAAAAATATATGTTTTTATCATTATCCTAGCCACATTTCTATTATTATTGTTTACTTAGTCTCTGTCCTCTTGTTCGCGCATGCGCAAATCACCATTTTGCTCAACATTACCCGCAGTAGTTTACACATTTTTTTAACACTGCGTCTTACTACCCGTTCGGATTATACGCTTATATACTAATTACGCCAAAGGTCTTAGGGATTAGGAAGGCTATATTTAGAGGAAGTGTACCCACATTTGCGTGGAGAAAAAGTGGAAAACTATTTTCAGAAAAAAAAACCTCAGTACACCCGACCAAGACTCGAACCTTGGTCACCCAGTCACCGGCAGTCTAGTCTACTGAGAGAGTAGCGCGTTAGACCACGCGAACACCGAAGCGGGGTTATATACATTTATGTATTTTGATAAGATTATCAAACACATACCATTTTATTCTATCCTCACACAAATTACACAATAACTTAACTATAGAACAAACTTAACAACCAGCACACCCCTTCCAAAGCACAAATTCTTAATTGTAAAAGAAATATATTTTTTTGTCAATTATATTTTTGTTATAACTGGCTCGGAATGGAATCCTAGACCCTTAGTTCAGTATACACTCGTCCTTCTGATTTAGTTAAGGGGGTGGGACAGTGTGTTATTTTATATGGGATCACTCCAATTAAATTCTTTGTTTAGTGTAAAAACTAAACTAAACTGGAGCACCAAGTTTTAATTTTCTAGTCAAGTCAGTTGATTCGCCGTGAGATAACATGATCAGCAACTACTGTGTCATCCATGTAGGCCTGGTTGCGTTATAAGATCGGCAGGAGATGTACGAGTAGGGGAACTGTTCGCTCTTCTATAAATGGATTTATATAAGAGTTTTTTTTAAATTTATAAAAGTTACTAAATAAGTTTAATAGCTATATGCATATATATTTGTGTGTGTGTGTAAATGCATGTGCTTTGATCTTTTCTTATATAAATACCTGTAAAATAATAAAATTAATAAAGTAAAATGTTATTAATACTGGCTGCAATACAACATGTTTGTATTTTCTAAAAAGTTACTTTCTACTAAAATCTTACTATAGTTTGAGGTGTTCATGCAAACCCCAGATTAAAGGCGTCAGCCTTCAAGTGAGCCATACTGACCGAGCGTCCACAGTCTGTTGACGAATATAGTGCCAACTTCTGCGGATAGAGGATGTCATGTGGTCAGCAGAACAAACCTCAAAGCCGTTACTCTTAGTTTTCTAAACCGGAGCCACTACTTTTTTCACTCAAGCAGCTCCTTATTTATCCTCACGAGGCTGATTTGACCTTGTTCCAGACCAAATGTTTCACAGTAAATCAGGATCCAATGGGGATCGAACCCAGGACTTCTGGATCAATAGCCAGGGGCTCTGATCCCTATATCACAGAGGTTGTTAAAAATATGTAATATATATTAAAATATGCTATATTCCGTAACAAGCTTCACCGGTGATAACCAGTTAAATATGTATATTATCCGCTTAGGTGGCCGCATGGTCTAAAGTGCTAATATTGCAGTAGACTAAACTGACGAAGACGGGCTGATAAAGGTTCGAATCTCGGTTGGGTGTACTGAGGAGGGATTTCCCAAAACAGGTTTCCACTCTCCCTCCACGCAGATTCGGGTACATTTCATCTAAATATAGCCTTCCTAATCCCTAAAACCATTAGCGTAATTAGTACATGAGCGTATAGCCCAAACGGGTAGTAAGACGCTCTGCTAAACCAAAAGTATATTTCAACAACTTTCTTATTCAACCACTAATGGTCCTACAGCTCACATTAAGTTCAGTATAAACTCTTTCTCCACTAAAACAAAGTTATAAGGCTAAACGGAAAAAAATATTTTGCCGTGTAAGTCTATATGTTTAACATATTAACGAATAAATAATATTTTTTTATTCTATTTTACAAAAAAATAAACAATCATAAACATTTCAATTCATATAATCTTTATAAATATATACACTTATAATTATTTATATAATATTATGTGTATATATTATAATTGAGGTAGTTGGATTATAAAAAAACAAACATACATTTTGTGGCCATTCTTGATCAATAAAAAAAAAGACATCCTTTATAACTACATTTCAGACGAGTTTTAAAAAATACATTTATTGAATATAATCAAGAGTAGGGTTATTAACACCTAGGACCTTCCTTGTAGGTACATCCAAAATTACTCATTGCGATTGACCTTATGAAGTAACAATTTTGACCGCGTTGAGATTAGATCCCAAGTTATCTGAGAAGCTTCTAGTAATTATTTATTCCAAGGTAACAATGGTTTTAAACTAATTAAATGTCTCATATGCCATGATAAGAATGTCAAAATCTATTACACTTTATCAGGATGGGCTTCTAGACTCCTAAAGAATATTCAAGATTTAGAGGATTCGGGAAAATGTTGAATTAGAGATTCCAAAAATATACAAATGTTTTTCTTCAAAATTTAGAATTGTAATTTATTTTAGAACTCTAATACTACTTAATGGTGGTCTAACCCCATCATAAATATATGAATAACTTAACAGCCAGATCCCAGAACATTAAATAACACTTAACTGAACGTATTGATGTATTAATCATGGGTTTAACTGGATGACCTCAAACTTTTTTTTCTTCTTTAAATTTACAACAACAAAAATTATTTAAAAATACTGACAAAAACTCTAAATAAATCCACACGGCTAAATCAAAAACGCAACTTACAATTGAACTAAAATTATGTACGCAATTAAAAAAACCTTTTATAGCTAAACTTTAGCGTTCTGATAATATTAAAATTGATTTACAAACATCTTCTTCAGAAGTAATGTTTTGAGTATTTATGAATTTATAAAATATTGAAGGTATTTAAAAATATCCTTACTCAAGATAAATTCATACAAATCACTCTAAAAGGCCTAAATATGACTCAAAAAATAACTCAAAACAAGAAACTATGAGTTGAAAACCCAAAATGACAAAAAATGGACCTCTAATAAACATTTTCCCAATCAGGAGATCATAAACAGAATTTATGTACCCATGAACATTGTGACGTGGAAAAAAAAACATGTCATCTAAATCCAGACACTAATTATTTAATAAATAAATGTATTTTAATAAAAAATGTAAACATTACATTTATATTTTCTATTATTCTGTTGTATTTTTATTTCCTCTTTAGTTCATAATTTTTTACAATATTCAAATTTAAATTCGAATTATGAAGTTAAAATGAATATTTATAATCGCTACTACTACTACTACTACTACTACTACGTTAAAAATATTCAATGGTCATGTTTAATTTGGTACATTTAACATACTCGTATACAAAACACACCCACACATGTACACCCTCTCTTACACCTCTTCCAAATTAATTTTCGATTTTTAATTTGTGATATGAGGGGTATGCGAAGCTTCAAAACTTCAACTTGGCTCTGAAACAAATATCAACTTTGAGTTTGCTTGAAAAAAAAAGTCTGGCTTCAAAAATTTGCACGTTAAAATATTGACAGCCTAAACTCATTTTATGGTCAGCTATTGTCATTTAGAGCTGTTTTTTTATTATTATATATCAATATTCATTTGCAAACAAACTGAAGTAATTGAATTGTAAGCTATGATAATAAGTAGATTTATCATATAAAACAAAATATTACAAACAATTGCGCTTCGGATTGAAAAGGTGGACTTCACACAACCCTAATATATAGATATTTGAGTGTAGTAGGAGCTGGAGTTGATAAAAATAAACCGACTGCAATTCCGGCTTCAAAATAAAAACTTTTAATATTATAACAATTTAACTATAATACTCTAACTATATTATTTTCATTTGATACCATCTTTTATTCTTTAAGACCAATATTTGTAATTTTGCTCGACAAATTTATTCATTCATAAACTAACAATACCAGAGAAGCTTCCCATGGAGTCAGGGGTGTATTTACATATGGGCTTAATGGGCTGTAGCTCAGGGCAGAAAATTTCGGGCGTCAAATTTCAGGTGTGGGGGAAAAAAAAGAACAAGGTGGCTCTAACCGAGATATCCTAATCAACCTCTAGCAAGAAGTTTATCCAACGTTAACATCGCATTTAGTATCTTCTAATGCATGTCTGCATTAAACTGTTCAGCAAAGAGATGCCTTTCAATGATGCAACGTCAGACGTGTCAAAAAATTATCTCCGGTTCAAGATGTCTTACAATCACCTCAAATGGGCGGCAGTCATAAATTACGAGAAATATATTATTATTATTATTATCACCGCGTCTTATTACCCGTTCGGGTTATACGCACTTACGCTAATGTGTAATGGTAGGGTGATTGTGAGATTAAATGGAGGGCCTACAGTTTAACATGGGATCCGAACCACGGTGGAGGCCTGGCATTCCCCACATTCACAAGTTGTGATTAATACGCGTCTTGTCAGAGGTAAAGGAAGGGTTTGGCAAACAGATAAATCTGTGCCGGTACCGAGGATTGAACCTCGGACCTCCAGTACAGAAGTGCGACACCTTACCCCTAGAGCACCAGGTCACCAGGAGAAATATAAATGATGTGAATTTGATTAACTCTTTTGAGAACAAGCAGTCATGAAAGAAGAAGATCATTAATGTAAAGTGTACAATATGATAATGAGATTAGGGGTCTACTGGCTACTTGATTTGAATAATATATTTAAGTTTAACATGTTTGGGAGCAATTATTTTTCTCACATGCATCTCTATTATTCTGTTTCCTTCATTTTACAATAAAGGCTTTTAGGGACAGAAATTTTGCAGTCACTATATAATTATATATATGTTTAAATATACACACCCCCTCAATGTTCCTCTGTGGGTTGACGGATGGATAATATCGTGGATAATATCGTGAATAATATCGTGAATAATATCGTGAATAATATTGTGGGATTAGAAAGTAATTTATACATTTTTACTTTATATCAATACTGTACAACACAACTAATTTTTGTTTTCTTGTTGCTCTTTTTAGTTTTTTTAAAAAATTTCTGGTAAAAATTCGAATTTTCGCGCCCCTTAAGCAGGCGGCAGGCTGCTTCAGCCTAGGGTGTCATGGAAAGTAAATCCACCCCTGCATGAAGTAATCCGTATTTGAGCATTTTGAGCATTTTACTGTTGTACACTTTTTATAACTAATCTTTTTTTTTTAGCATCGGGGTCTTACTACCCGTTCGGGCACTTATGTACTAATTACGCTAATGGTTTTAGGTAATAGGGAGGTTATATTATTAGGAAGTGTACCCATATTTGCGTGGAGGGAGAGTGGAAGATCATTTAGGAAAAACCACCTATAATACAACCGACCAAGATTCGAACCTCAATCTCCCTATCATCGGCAGTCTAGTCTACTGCGAGGGTAGCACGTTAGACCATGCAGCCATCGAAGAGATTTTTTACTATGTAATATATTTGAGCTATTTATGAAGAATTCGGATTCAGGAGAGTAGAAAATTAGAGGAGTCATAGTCGAAAGCTTGGCGTACCGACACAACAGCCTTGCAGTGACAAAGTCCATCTACAGTAGCCCCATGGCTTCTTTGGTGCTGACTGACAGCTCACAGCTGACTTCCGACAGTTAAAATTTAGGTATACTCCTAAATCTTGACCGGCAGAAGTGACAGTTGCTAAATACTTGTTTTTGCAGATCATATGGTTCAGCGTAAGGATACATAATTTGGTCTGGTAACTTTTCAAAGCTTTTAGCTGAGAGTCAGCACCAAAAAAGCCATGGGACTACTGTAGATTCTATGCTCTTGAAATTCATTGTAATAGTTTATTTAGGGGGGGAATAAAAACAAGGTCTATTATTCATCTGATCAGTATGTACGTGTCTGTAGTTGATGAGATGGGACGTTGCTTCATACCCAAGCAGTTCTCAGGGGCTTCAAGCAACCTTTGCAGCCCTAAGGGAAATCAACACTTTAATTCACTTAGTAGCCGAGCGCTACAAAGGCTTCCTCTAATGTAGCTTACGTCATGCCACGGGAATGTACAATCAAACGCCAAAAATATGAGCGCATTGATCTCGTTTTTTGATCAACTATTTTATAGTTTACTTGTTTAAAAGATTTATCTTTAACACCATATCTTTCTTCTCTTTCGGGTTTACGCTTATGTACTAATTAAGCTAATGTGTTAGGGATATGAAAGGGTGAATTTAGAAAGAAGAGTACTTGAATTTACGTATGACAACTGGAAAACTATTAAAAAAACACCCTCAGAAGTCAGAACCACCAATTAGGATTTAAAAAACCACACATTATTTAACATTTTTTCGTTAACAAAAAAATGTGTTCAAGTTTATAAAACTACTTTGGAGTCCTACATTAGTGTCAGTAATTAAAACATGTTTACTAATTTTTAAAAATTAAATCAACTTTGTCTACAGGGGTGAGAAACATTTGGTGAAAAAAAAGCTAGCAGTGAGGTCCGAACGTTGGCCTCTTGTGGTACAAGAATGCTCCACTAACCATACTAATGGAGTTGTGATGAAGTTAGAATACAAAGAAAATATACATATATATGTGTAGAAGGAGAGCGAGAAAACCTGTAGAAAAAAAACCCACTCCAATGCTTCCAGCCAAGATTCGAAGTCCAACCTCCCAAAAGCACCAGAAAACTAGACTAGACCACCAAATTAGAATAAAAGTATACCAAGCCACAGTAATTTCTCAATTGTATGTCCCTGTGCGCTCCGTCCCGCAACAGACTGGTTCGAGTCGGTTTTGTTCGGTTAAGATCACAAAGTCACGCGCTGCTAGAATATTGGTTTGTGACAGTGCATCCATCAGTATCATCACCCTCATTGTCTTCAATATTGTCCTAGGATGATAAATGAAGGTTTTAATACTATTATTACTTTGGTCTGTATTATATTAATCTTCATCAATTGTTCCTAGCTGGTGGCCATGTCAGTTTATTAAAATGCCTCCATCTTCCTTTCTTTAATTACCTCCATTCTTATCCTCTCACTTGTGCACTTTCTGTTATCTACTGTCACCATCTCTTTCATAATCTCCCTTGAAGTCTTTTCCTTCTTCTTCTCCTCTCACTTCCATACTTTTTGTTATTTGCTCCTCCCATCTTTTTCTTGGTCTCCCTTCCGGTCTTTTTCCTACATTCTTCATCTACCATCTTCTCCCCTCACTTGCACACTGTCTGTTAACTGCTCCTATCATATTTCTCTTGGTCTACCTTGCGGTATTTTTCGATCATTCTCTTTGGCGTCTTCTCCTTTTACATCCTCATTACATGACCATACCATCTCAGCCTTGCTTCCTCTTATTATCTTACGTTTCATATTCCTCACAAACTTCATTCCCATGGCCTCCCCTTTCCTTGTCAATCTTATATTTGATATTCATGTTTCTAATGAATGTGTGACAAATGGTACAAAGTATGCCGTGTACAGCACTTCTTCTCCAATGCGGGTCTCTTACTCACCTATAGGGTAACTCCTCTAAGAACCTCTTCTGTTTGGATCCTCTCTACTCCCGCCCTTTGCCTCAATGTATTATATTGTCACCAACGGCCTCCTTTGGAAAGCATGTTAGTATAAACCTCTGATATTGTCAGTAGTGAGTGACATAAAGAAAGGTATGAGTTTTGTTGTGATGAATCAGTAAACAAGCAAACTAGAAGCACTGACACGAAAGAAAGGCGTCAAAAAGCCATAGGGGGAAACCAGGTCGAACGCGTGTTTAAAGGGCAGAATTTGGAGCCCCTCGTGGCTCGTTTACTACGGAAGATTGTAGCTAGGAGGTCGCGCTGCTGGTCACGAGGCCACAGGACTAAGTCGTCGGGTTTACCAAGTACCAGTCAGGGCTGCCGCTCGAGCTCAGGGAATCAGGTCAACGTCCGTGCAGGGACCGCCTAGGTGTCAGCCAGACCGTAGGTATAACCTCATACCACCTTGTTCAGTCACTCACTTCTCTAAAACCACTAAGGTCTTCAATGTAACTTCACTCCAAAAGCAAATTTGTAGTAGAATGGTAGTATTAATAAACCTATGAAAACCCAAGACTAGCGTCAATCACAAACCCCCCAGCAAGTATCTGTATCAGTCCCCCATGTGGTGATAATATTAATGCTTAACCTCATTGTATTGGAAACCATGTAATGTGCATATTAAACTATTCACAACCCTTGGCCATTATGTAATCTACAGGATATGTGTGAAGTTTAAATTTCATTTTGAATATTCGTCAGCTTTGTTTCAAATACACCACAAATTATTTTGGCTACTTCAATAAAGCCAATATTCTTAAAATGAGCTGACAGTTAGGTATTGATGTTGAACTACATGTTTACTTGGATTAAATGTTGAAACAGAACTTTGGTAGCCAACATTTCCAGCTTTGGCTGTACTAAGAGTAATATCATGTGAGAAAATGGTGGAGCAATTAAAAAGTGATTTATTCAACAAGTTTATTTTATTCACAGTTAATGATCAACAATAATAAATATTTTCTCTGTCTTTATACAAGATCAATTATTTCAATAAATTATTTTACAACATTAACAATATTATATAAATACATTTTATGTGCATCACATTTACATATATATAAAAAAAGAGAAGGGACACTCGACTCCTCGAATCTTATGGTATTTGAGAAATTAAGAGATTAGTAACATTCTAAAAAAAAAGTATCTCAAATAAAATTATGAAGACCTTGATATGATATAAAAATTTCAAGCAATTAGTGAAAGGAATTATAGATTTGTGTAGTCTGAAGAATTATAAGATCACACAATAAAAAAAAAAAAT
>CABFVX010008409.1:0-24383 GCA_902151425.1 Timema shepardi | reverse complement strand
CAGTGTCCACTAAATCCCCCCTGGAAATATTGGCTGGCTAAGGAAGACCTTGATCAGAACACTACCACAAAGAAAATTAAAACAGCTTTCTGCAGAGGCTATAGAACTTATATCATCCCAACTGTGGAGCAATCAGAAGAACTGTCACAGAATTCTTAAAAAAACTGACTCTTGACTCAGATTCCGAGTAATGTATATAGGCCACTGTATATTATATGCATTACATGTACTGAATGTATATTGTCATTTATTTTCACCTAGCAATTTTACATTTTACATTTTGTATTTTTGTACACTCTTGTATCCGTATCTATAGTTTATTTTTCTATCAAATTATCTGTACTGATTGATTTCCGTACTACCCTGGTGTGGATTTTTCTGTTGGGCGCAAGCAAATAAATGAATAAATACACAAACGAATAATGTAGGCTACGCTACTGATATTAAAAATTATATATTTTTTTAAACTTCTTCGTATTCTTTATTTTCAACCCAGAAAACCCCAACCACCAATTTTTAGACACATCAGAATATTTTTTTGTAGTTTTGATCCATCATATTAGATCGGACATTTTTAATTTCGTAATTTTGATACAGGATTCGTAATAAGCGACCCTAAAACCCTCCAGTTAGAGTTTATTTGGCGATAAATATGGTTTTAGGGGTTAAGGCCGCGTTTTCGGGAAAATTCCCTACTGTGCGACGTTGCATATTTGGAGATTTCGAAGCGGGTTGCATCTTGACTTGACGCAACTAAGCTATCTAAACACTATCACACTTAGACGCCAATGTACGATATAGAAAGAGGAGTAGTGTCCATTCATGAAAAAAAAATCAAGGTAGCCCATACGTTTAGTTTGATTCTCTACAGTTAATGAATATTTGTCGCGGGATTTATAACATTTCAACATAAACTTAGATGCATAACCCGAAAAGGTAGTAAGACGCAAAAAAAAAAAAAATTATAGGAAGAGAAAAACCCCTATTTAAATTACGCAATTACTGTGATAAATATTTAAAATAAATGGTACAGAACTCCGCACGGACTTTCTCGCTCTATTGTTTGAACATGGAGATATTTATTCAAATCTCGTAATATATGTGGAACGAAATGATATACTCTAGCAAACCCAAGCATAAATTGCACTATATTTATGTAAAACTTTCTTTTAGTCGCGGTTTTAAATTTTACATTTTTGTTTTTAAAGAATTAATGTCCTCATTTGTATGCTTGGACCGATCAAAAAGATCATTGTTGAGTCAACACTTCGTATTAAAATTTCAACTTCCTGTTAAAATTTTCGACATTTTATTAGGCGTTGCAAATCTGCATGCCATCATCGTATTGCTATTAAATTCCTCATTTATAAATTTTGAGCAATAAAAAATGTAAATATTGACTATTGAGTCTAAAATGGATATAGATAATTGTTGTACAAACATTTCTCCTAAGAGGTTTAAGGAAAAACAACGTAAACTTTTAGAGACTTACTTATATTTAATTACTCCATGGCATTGGAGAATTATTGCGTTAAAACTTAAGTAGTATATCTACAACTAAAGCTCACAAAATTGTATCAATATATTTGCCAATATCTCAGAAACTGTTGGATTTATAAAAATATATTTCATATAAAAGTTTTTTTTATTTTTAATAGTACTACAATTTTAAATGAAAAGCTATTTAGTATCTCAAATAGTTGCGGAGATACGGAAGTTTCTGCTTCTGTAAAATACCCTAAAATTTATTTTAACGGTAAAATGAAAATATCCAGTTTATTTATAATCTTAATCAACACCTAGATACGAATTTTAATCCAAATCGCTAGAGTCGATTTTAAGAAAATTGATGTTTTCTGTTTTCGCCCTTTCTTATACTACTCTTAATTTTAAGTTTAAACAGACACACAGACAGGGTGCTTTTAAGCGAGTTTAAAATAGTTTTTTAATTATTTTTATGGGGTGAAGTGAGTAATTTATATTAACAAATATTTATTATACAATATGTTTTGTTTGGGAACTCTGTAAACACTTGAATTGTTATAAGCCACTATGATATATATATATTTCCCCGCGTCTTACTCCCTGTTGAGGATTTACGCATATATGATAACTACCCTAATTGGGTAGGGATGAGGAAGGAATCATTTTAGAGGTAGTCTCCCCAAATGTGTGTGGTACAAGGAGAGTGGGAATCCATTTTATAAAAAGCCACACGCTCAGTATACCTGACCGGGATTTGAACCCCGCTATCCCCATCATCAGCAGGCCAGCCCAGGACCCTTTAATACAGGCGTTTCGTGACGTGCTGTTTCTAAATACGCAAGATACAATGAGTGCTTTTATTCTCTGTCGCGCGTCATTCATGCCGTCGCCGTAACCAAGAGAACGCCGCGTCAAAAATGACGCACGACGACCCAAAAGATACATTATATCCAATGAGACATTTTATACAGTGATCAACTTTTGTGTCGCCGTGTCGGCGAGACTGCAGGGAAACCAATCTTTACTACCAATGGAGCGGGTGACATTGATAGGAAAGTCCTTATTTATAATTTGTATGAATATAAGTCTTTTTTTTTTACAAGAAATTCCAGGAAAGAATCCCCCTCCCCCCAAGTTCGGGTTGCCGCACATGCCTAGTTTATTCACTAATATAATTTTCATAGCAGCCATTATTGATGACAATTGACCAACTAAATTCATCAAAACCGTCGATATAGACGAGGGAGACACCGTACTCACCCACGTGACAGTATTGACGAGCCCCTCCGATTGTTCGGTGAACACAGTTCGAATTAGATCTTGATGATGAATATGTGATGTCGGTCGGTGCGGTTGTTTTTACCGGAGATGGAATCGAAGAAGAAAAATAAGAATAGAAAACATATATATTCTTTTCTTATGAAACAACAAATTCAGAAACACGAATGCAATACTCACCTCCATTCTTTACCCGTGGCTCTCTACCCTTTTTTAGCCTAGCATTCACTTCTGAGAATTGGATTCTGGTACCGACCCCCCCCCCTCCCCCGCCCCCCAGTCCCTTCCCCAACAAAGTTAAATCTAGTAAGTATGCTGAAATTAGTGAGAACAGCCTTAAATGGTGACCGGGTGGTCTAGGGGTAAGGTGTCAGANATTTATCTGATTACCAAACCCTTCCTTCACCTCTGACAAGACATCTTGTGAATGTGGGGAATGCCAGGCCTCCACCGTGGTTCGGATTCCACGTTAAACTGTAGGTCCTCCATTTCATCTCACAATCACCCTACCATTACACATTAGCGTAAGTGCGTATAACCCGAACGGGTAGTAAGACGCGGTGCTAATAATAATCATAATAATAATAATAATAACAAAGTTAAATCTAGTAAGTATGCTGAAATTAGCGAGAATAGCCTTAAATTCATGTTACATTGTACTGACCATTCATATTTAAATATTCCAAACTAATAAAGTATTATGAATATGTCTAAGTAAATTTTATTAATTTTAATTAATTAAATTCAATACCTCATAGTGAAAATACTAGTTTAAAAGTACCAGGTGAAAAGATATGTTGAATGTTTATAAACACAAGTAAATCAACTTACTGTCAATATTATAGAACAAAACTACTAAAATAAATGTAAGAGCCTTTTGTTAAATGTCTTATTATTATTATTATTATTATTATTATTATTATTATTATTATTATTAGCACCGCGTCTTACTACCCGTTCGGGTTATACGCACTTACGCTAATGTGTAATGGTAGGGTGATTGTGAGATGAAATGGAGGACCTACAGTTTAACGTGGAATCCGAACCACGGTGGAGGCCTGGCATTCCCCACATTCACAAGATGTCTTGTCAGAGGTGAAGGAAGGGTTTGGTAATCAGATAAATCTGTGCCGGGACCGAGGATTGAACCCCGGCCGCCAGCACAGAAGTCTGACACCTTACCCCTAGACCGCCAGGTCACCCAAATGTCTTATTGCCTGTTATTATTAACATAATACTACATCTGTAATATTCATTAAAACCTAACTGCCCCCCCTACCATCTCCCAACAATTTGCCGCCCAGGTTGGGAAACATTGCTCTACCAGTCTACCTAATGTGACTTCTCGCATACAGGCATAACCTTTTCATGCCTACAGTAGCCCCGTGGCTTCTTTGGTGCTGATTGACAGCTCACAGCTGACTTCTGACAGTCAACATTTAGGTATATACCTAAAGTTCGTTCACGGTAGGAGTTTACCTTCTGAAAGGACTTTTTTTCCCTACCAGAAATCTATTATATAGTAGGATATTGGTAAGAAAAAAGACCTTTCAGAGGTAAACTCCTAACGTGAACGAATTATAAATTTTGACTCTCAGAAGCGACAGCTGGTAAACAGATGTTTATTGCAGATCATATGGCTCGGCGTAGGGATACATAATTTGGTGTGGTAACTTTTCAAAGCCGTAAGCCAGCACCATTGAAGCCATGGGGCTACTGTAGTCGTGAGCAAACGCTTCTTTGATACATCAGAACGCTCGCACTTGCGAGTATGGAACGTATAGACTCGGCGAGCTGTGTCGCGAGTAGGTCCCGTATCGAGCGACTGTATACTCAATTCACGGTAGTAATTACTCTCTTAAAGGTTCTTTTTTCCTACCAATATCCTACTATATAATAGATTTCTGGTAGGGAAAAAGGCCTTTCAGAAGTCAATTCCTACGGTGAACGGACTTTAGTGTGTTCGAGTCGACTCGTCTGTCTCCGGTATTATTCGGATGTGCAAACAACCACTGCTCCATTATAACAAGCAATATAAATTAAAGCTTTATTATTTAAAAATAGATGTATAAAGTTAATTTAAGACTACACTCTAGCTCAATCAAGATTTAAGTTTAATTATGTTGGAAATTTCTTCTCTTTCTTCAAGGGGAAGGAGAAATGAACTGTCATTTTCGTTCCGGCCCTTGGCAATCTCTCTCGTTCAGGCGTTTGTCGTTTGAAAGCGAAAGAATTATCTTGACAGTTATTGGAAGATCAGAAGGCGCGTATTGGTTCAGAAGAGAGCAAATTAATTCGATGAAAAGAAGAGTTTCTGTGACTTCTCGAAATTCTATAATTATTTTGATTCCACTTTATAAAGAAATTATATCGACAAATGTGTCCCATTTATAGAATAGCTGAAGTAGGGAAATATTTTAATATTCATGCGCTACAGTACCGAATAAATTATCCGTATTTGGGACTTACGATAGCATCAAGATATTATTAATTATAACCATGCTACTTTCAATCGAACTCAAAATTGTTTATAAAATATGTTTTAATAATCTCCTCTAAAATATAATTATATAAAAGAAAAGTCAACACAAAGCCCTTGAATTAAATTTTATTTTTATTAGCAGTATACAAGTACTCGAGTTAAATATTATTAATAATAATTTAGCACCTCATCTTACTACCCGTTCGGGTTATACGGTTTAAGTACTAATTACTCTAATGGATTATGAATTGGGAAGGTTGAATTAGAGGAAGTGAACCCGCATTTGCGTGGAAAACCATTTAGGAAAAACCACCCCCAGTTCACCCGACCGAGATTCGAACCTCGATCTCCCCGTCCTCAGCAGTCGAGCAGCTCAACACGACTAACGCGTTAGCCAACTATGCCACCGTGGCGGGTTACTCGAGTTAATAAAGGTGACCTGGTGGTCTAGAGATAAGGTGTCAGACTTCTGTGCTGGGGTCCGAGGTTCAATCCTTGGTACCGGCACATTTTTATCTGATTATCAAACCCTTCCTTCACATCTGGCTAGACGTGTATTAATCACATCTTTTGAATGTATGAAATGCCAGACCTCCACCGTGGTTCGGATTCCACGTTAAACTGTAGGTCCTTCATTTCATCTCACAATCACCCTACCTAGCGTAAGTGCGTACAACCCGAACGGGTAGTAAGACGCGGTGCTAATAATAATAATAATAATAAGTACTCGAGTTCGAGTCGAAAAGTAGCTGCTCTCACTCAACTCAAAAGATGTTTCCGAAATTCGAAAATTTTGAGCAGGACTCGGAATTTTAGATATTTTACTCAAGAATGCCTAGTTTGATTAATTTTACTGAAGCTTAAGATATAATTTCATAGCAAATAGAATCCCTCTATATTCTTTCTTATCTGGTTAGAAAAAATGCACAAGTATATTAAATTTATTTATAAACTCGAATTCATGTTATTATGGTGTGTTTTTTTTTGCAAAACTTTTAACTCTTAGGAATATATATTTGTACTTATACATGGTTTATCCATTGTTATATTACAAAAATTCAACTTGAAACATTTATTGTACAAATAATGCTTTATATTACACGATCTAAAAAAAACTCGATGTTTTCATTCAAACGTGACTCGAACTTGACTCGAAGAGATAAATGCCTACTCGTACACCCCTATTTCTATACTTTTTATATTTTTCATCGGGAATAGTTAACGCGCACATTCAAAACTAATTATTTCAACACATAACTTACTAACTTGATACTAGAACAAACACATCGCCTATCGCTCAACTCACTAACTAACCTGACACTAGAACACATCGCCTATCGCTCAACTCACTAACTAACCTGACCCTAGAACACATCGCCTATCGCTCAACCCACTAACTAACCTGACACTAGAACACATCGCCTATCGCTCAACTCACTAACTAACCTGACACTAGAACACATCGCCTATCGCTCAACCCACTAACTAACCTGACACTAGAACACGTCACCTATCGCTCAACCCACTAACTAACCTGACACTAGAACACGTCACCTATCGCTCAACCCTCTAACTAACCTGACACTAGAACACATCGCCTATCGCTCAACTCACTAACTAACCTGACATTAGAACACATCGCCTATAGCTCAACCCACTAACTAACCTGACACTAGAACACATCGCCTATCGCTCAACTCACTAACCTAATGTTACAACTAACACAGCTCACAACTCACTAACCTAGCACTCTAACAAACACATCACATATCACACGACCTACTAACTAACCTAATACCATAACCAACACATTTCCCATCGCCAATGCTATGTCGGGAATCGAACCCAGGGACCCCCGGCTTAAACAGGCAGCAAGCGCTACCGACTGAGCTAAGGCTAAGTTCTTGGGAAAAACTATTTTATTTGGAGCTTTGTGTTGTCTCTAAAGTTTGCGAACTTAGAAACGTGAGATATTTGTTGACGGGCGACTCGGAAAATGGGGCTGGTCCGTTGGAGGGGGTCTGAGGGTTGGAAGACGGACGACTCTGATTCGGTTCGCCGCAAAATGTTCCCCTTGAGTCATAGCTAGCTTTGCAGACTCCAAGGTTGGGGACGGTAAATACAGTTTATGTGCGAAGTGAATTCACTGATTGATGACAGACCCACCCACTCACTTGTTTGCTCCTGAATTTGCCACTTATTCACAGTTACAGTTTCACCAGCAACAAACACTGGTCCTTCCTCATAACTTTGTGTCTAGATGGATTGACCACATAACATATTGTTGAACCTAGTTAGATTCCTGGTGGGTTCTGACGAAGAGTTTTACTATTTGTAGGTGACCTGGCGGTCTAGGGGTAAGGTGTCAGACTTCTGTGCTGGGGGTCCGGGGTTCAATCCTCGGTACCGGCAAAGATTTATCTGATTACCAAACCCTTCCTTCACCTCTGACAAGACATCTTGTGAATGTGGGGAATGCCAGGCCTCCACCGTGGTTCGGATTCCACGTTAAACTGTAGGTCCTTCATTTCATCTCACAATCACCCTACCATTACACATTAGCGTAAGTGCGTGTAACCCGAACGGGTAGTAAGACGCGTTTGTAATAATAATAATAATAATAATAATAATAATAATACTATTGGTATTTGGGATGCTCTTGTAGTTCATTGAGTAAATATCGAGGTGCTAAACACTACTTAATGTATTCGATTATTAACTTGTAAGTTTTCTGCTGATATAATGAAAGTGTTTAATAAATTGCGAGATAATTGCCCCAAACTGCAAAAGAAGTTCTTGCAAATCATCCTATAACTAACCCGTGTTGTCTAGAACCTACTATTTTACCAACCACAATCCTAATCCTAATATCCATATCACTTACGAAATTCGAATTAGAATCCAAATCTTAGAAAAGATTATTAACTCACTAACATAAGTAACAGAGAAAAATAGAATAATAGTAGAAAATTGTAATATTAGTTCCCTTTTTACTTTATTTCTCTCTATCTTACAGGTAGAGAAAGTATGGTGATCGTAAAAAAAAATCGAACTCGAGATTTTGATGAATCTTTACCTTTCATGACTCCCTGAATCCGAAAAAGTGGTTTTTTAATTCCCGTCTGTCTGTCTGTACCTCCAACTAGAGCCTAAACTATTTTACTGATTGAGCTAAAACTTGATATCTAGGGTTTTCATAAAGTTTCCCCGAGGGGTTTATGGAATTGGATATCTACCCCTAAAATTAAGGGTAGTTTACTGAAGGGCAAAAAGAGAAAAAGTCGATTTTCTCAAAATCGGCTTTAACGATTTTGATTAAATTTCATTTATAAGCATTAATAAATATTCCAAACAAAATGGCCACTCTCAATATTTTGGCAAAATAGCTTTAAGGGCTCCGGTTTGATGCGTAAATTAACATTTTTTGTAATATCTATGAAACTATTTGAGATATGAAATTACTTAGCATTACAAATATGTATATATATTTATAATACATATATTTTATTCGAAACATATTTTTACAAAATCAATAATTTTCAATCTATACGCAATTTTATATATATATATCTATTTTTTAACTTTTTGGACATTAAGTTTAAGTATTGCGACCGTAAAAAAAATCTAACCTGAAATGTTGATGTATGTCGACGTCTCATGACCCCCAAACCCTAAAATATAGTATTTGCAATGCCGTCTGTTTGTGTGTTTGTTTAAACTTAAAATTAAGAGTTGTTTTATAAGGGGCGAAAAGAGAAAAAAATAGGTTTTCTCAAAATCTGCTCCAACGATTTTGATTAAAATTCGTATCTAGGTGTTGATTAAGATTATAAATAAACTGGCTATTTTCATTTTCCCATGAAAATTACTTTTAGGGTACTTTACAGAAGTGGACATTTCCGTATCTAACCAACTATTTGAGACACTAAATAACTTATCATTGCAAAATAGTAGTACTATTAAAAATTAAAAACTTTTATATGAAATATTTTTTTTATAGATCCAACAATTTCTGAGATATTAGCTAATATTAATACAATTTTGTGAGCTTTAGCTGTAAAGAGATACTACTTAAGTTTTAACGCAATAATTCTCCAATGCCATAGAGTAATTAAATATAAGTAAGTCTCTAAAGGTTTGTGTTGTTTTTCCTTAAACCTCTTAGGATAAATGTTTGTACAACAATGATATATCTCCATTTTAGACTCAATAGTCAATATTTACATTTTTTATTGGTCAAAATTTATAAATGAGGAATTTAATAGCAATACGATGACTTGAAGATGTGCAACACATAATAAAATGTTTAAAAAAAAGTTTTACCACAAAAACTACAAAAACATTGGATTTTTCTCGCATCTCCTTCCATTAAAGTCAAGGGGGGAAAAAAATCGACTTTCTCAAAATTGTCTATAACAATTTTGATTAAAATTCTTATCCAGGCACTGTTTAACATAAACAAACCAAATGATGCATCTCATTTAATAGTGAAAATGGCTTCGAGGATACTTTCCATAGACGGAAATTTCCCATTTTAACATATCTCCGCAACTCTTCAAGATTATCAAATAACTTGTCACTACAAAGTTGTATACAAAACTTTTATCTGAAAGATTTTTTATAAAATCAATGTTTTATTAGCAATAGGCAAATATATTTGTTTAAATAAATCTTTGCGAACTGAGGAGATGAAAATGCATAGAACAAATAAGTTCCTGTATCAGTGTGCTTTATTTCATGTGTACTCTTTGGTTAAATGCGATGTTGTTTTTTCCCCATTATGATAACAATGTACATATTATTTCGTTTCATATTTTAATCTTACGAACTTTAATTATAATTTAGATAAAGGAGTGAGAAAGTGTGTGCCGTACATCGCTCCAATTATTCGGGTTTGGTGTTTCATAAAACGTGAAGATTCATCGTCTCAAGTTTGGAAATTTTTACGACTACAATGCTTTTTTAGCACTGTGTCTTATTACCCGTCAGGATTATGCGCCTATATACTAATTAAATTAATGTGTTAGGGATTGGGAATCTTTAAATTTAGAGGAAGTGGACTGGCATTTGCGTGGAGAGAGAGAGAGAGAGAGAGTGTGCAAAACCATTAAGGAAAAAACCTAGTGCACTCGATCTCCTCGTCTTGGGCAGTCCAATCTAACACTAGAGTAGCGCGTTAGACCATTTGGCCAGAAATATTTAAAGATGAAACTCGGATTGTTCAATTTAACTAAAATTTAGCTACAGTTTTAGTTTGGTTATTGAGATTGTCTTAAAAATTAGGTTTATTGTAGGGTGTTGATATGGTATCATTTGAACAAAAAGTAATAATTATGGACTAGGTATATTTTCAGAAACAAAATGATCCAATTATTATATCCCAGGATAAAAATATGACTTCGAATTTTAAAAATTGCATCAACATATTATAATAACAATTAACCTACTCAAACGTGACAGCATGGCCAATAATTTGTAAGTTCCTAAACAAAAAGGATGCGCTATGTATAAAAAATTAAGGGTTCTGTTTACTAAAGATCTGAAATGTGGTAAAGACGTCAATAAATCCCATGTTGTTTAAGAAGCGACATGCTTTTTTAAAAAAAATATAGTTCACATCAAAATGGAGGTCAAAGACAGTGGCATGCTCAAAGCTAATACGTATGTTTTTTTCGAAAATATTAATTTTTTCCAAAACGCCTGTCTCGATTTGATTAAAAACTTGTTTCTGGAGAATATTTTACACCATAAATAACACTGTAGGCTTAAATTTAGGGAAACCATTTAAAAAGGGGTATTTCATTGATAAATGAAATTTTTAACATTTTGTTCCAAACGTTTGACTATGTGAGAACGTATGTGCTTTATTGTCATAGCCTATCCTTGTGAATGTGTGGAATGCCAGGCCTCCACCGTGGTTCGGATTCCACGTTAAACTGTAGGTCCTCCATTTCATTTCACAATCACCCCACCATTACACATTAGCGTAAGTGCGTATAACCCGAACGGGTAGTAAGACGCGGTGCTAATAATAATAATAATAATAATGTCATAGCCTATCATTATTTGTAATTGTATTGTAATCACTAAATAAGTTAGGAAATGTTAGTTTGAAAAGAATATATAAAACATAACCACTAGCTCTCACACACACACAACGTCGCTTCTTTTCATAAGGTTGGTAAGCTTTCTTTATCCCCTATCTTCCTTCCCCTCCTGCCCATTGTGCTGCAGATAAATATAGTGGCTTTCCTACTATTTCAATAGAACTCGAATCTCTTTCGGCTTCCTTTTTTTTTTCTTCTCTTGGCCTTTATCTTGCAAGTTTCACTCGCTTTCAAGCAGCGCTATGGTTGAATTTCTTTGTTGGGCTACGAAATTATGCTTTTTTCTTTCTTAAATCGATCTTGGAATTGGTGATGAGAATTAAGGGTGAGTTAAGAGATACTTCTAAACCAAAATATTATATTGTTTATAGAAGTACAGTTGCCCCGTGGCTTCTTTGGTGCTGACTGACAGCTCACAGCTGACTTATGACAGTCAACATTTAGGTATATACCCAAATTTTGACCGTCAGAAGTGACAGCTGCTAAACACATGTTATTGCAGATCATATGGTTTATGGTTTGGCGTAGGGATACATAATTTGGTCTGGTAGCTTTTCAAAGCTGTCAGTCAGCACCAAAGAAGCCATGGGGCTACTGTAGCAGTGTATTTTTGTAGTAGTGCTTGACTGCTAGGAATTTAGAAAGTGTCATATCTTTTCACGTAGTATTTTAAACAAGATTGTATCCCTGTATTTAAATTAAAATAGTGAAGATGAGTAAGGTAGAACTGCAGAAGAAGTGTGACCGCATTTTTGTGGTGTGAGAGTGATAAACCTTTCTAGGGAAAAAAATCATTTCACAGTGCCTGGATTTACCTCTTAGTCAGGTACATTAAGTATTTCAGGTGACCTGGCAGCCTAGGGGTAAGGTTTCAGACTTCTATGCTTGGGGTCCAGGGTTCAATCCTCAGTTCCGGCACAGATTTATCTGATTACCAAACCCTTCCTTCACCTCTGACAAGACATCTTGTGAATGTGGGGAATGCCAGGCCTCCACCGTGGTTCGGATCCCAGGTTAAACTGTAGGTCCTCCATTTCATCTCACAATCACCCTACCATTACACATTAGCGTAAGTGCGTATAACCCGAACGGGTAGTAAGACGCGGTGCTAATAATAATAATTATTATGTATTTTCGTTCAGATTAGCAGAGTGACACATTTTTGGAAAGCTTGTAACAAGAGGAATGTAACCTTGTACAGAATGATTGTCTCAACAACAAAATGACCCGAATATTTAGGAATTACGTTTCGTTTGGGATCATAATCTTGTTATTCCTTATCCCCTCGGTCGTACCAATCATCAGTTATTGGCGAGAGAGGTCTGATGGGAAATCGATTCCTCGGGGTTCACAGCAGCTTTGTTACAAGAGTTGAAGAGACTCCGTCTAAGGTCGGCAGAGTGCGACACCCTTCGCCCTTGTGTTTTCCAAGATCCGTCTATCAGAAGGTTAGGCCGCGTCGTTCACTCCAGTTTTTTTTCACGCTCAACACCTTTATACCGCGGATGATGTTGGAGTACTTGGACCAGTGGGGGAGGATGGAGCATATAATGTATATACACTATTATTACTGCCAATGAGATACAATTTGGAATTTTAGGACCGCTTTTAATGGGTGTTGATTTTAATTTGATTGAAAGAGAATTATTTAAATGTTTGCGTAAGTACAGTAGCCCCATGACTTCTTTGGTGCTGACTGACAGCTAGCAGCTGACTTCTTGACAGTCAACATTTAGGTATATACCTAAATTTTTACTGTCAGAAGTGACAGCTGCTAAACACATGTTTTTGCAGATCATTTGGTTCGGCGTAGGAATACATAATCTGGTCTGGTAACTTTCCAAAGCTTTCAGTCAGCACCAAAGAAGCCATGGGGCTACTGTACACATGGTGAGATCCTACCTGCTGCTGAAGATCCGATGACAGTGACAGTGGTAGGCCTACCTGGGGTTGTGATGGTGAGCTCGAAGAACCAACCACACGTCTTTATTTATTTGGTGTTTACTTCACACACAAAATTATGTCATATAATGATGGGTTATTAAAATAAATGATACTGAACGGTAGTGATGTGAGTATTTGTGAGTCGCGGTGGTGACGCACGACAACCTTTTAGAGAAACACTTTGCGGACTAAAGAAAGAATTAGCGTAAAAACACAAGAGAGCAAAATGTACCACCCTTACATTATTATTATTATTAGCACCGAGTCTTACTACCCGTTCGGGTTATACGCACTTACGCTAATGTGTAATGGTAGGGTGATTGTGAGATGAAATGGAGGACCTACAGTTTAACGTGGAATCCGAACCACGGTGGAGGCCTGGCATTCGCCACATTCACAAGATTACTTGTCAGAGGTAAAGGAAGGGTTTGGTAATCAGATAAATCTTTGCCAGGACCGGGGATTGAACCCCGGCCGCCAGCATAGAAGTCTGACACCTTACCCATAGACCGCCAGGTCACCTACCCCACCCTTACAAAAATAAATTAATGCAAAAGGGCGGTAGGCAGAGAAATGTAATAATTATATAAAATTATAATAATGAATTAATATAAGAAATATTTAATTAAGTAAACAATAATGAAATTTATATTAAAATAATACAATATAATGATATAAAGACTAAAGATGTGTAGAGTTATATCTTTTTAATACCAAATCTTAGCTTGTTCTTGAAATGTAGTCTATGCATTCGACACACCATCATTTTAGTTACAGCCTAGTCCACTTGTTTTCAGCTCTTTATCATAAACATTAGCGATGTTGAAGGAGAGGTTGATGGTAGACGTCCGGTATTCCTCCTCTCTGCCCCCTCCCAATCCAGGCCCACCGCAAACCAGGACACTCATGTTAAGTGGCTCTATCAAGGCCTTAGCCAGCGAATTATTTCACGGGGGGGTTTGATGGGCACATACCCCAATTGCGGAAGGGTAAAAAAAAAAAATCTTAATGATAAATAGTTCTAAAGGCTATCTGAATTTTTTTTTTATGGCAGCATAACCCTCTAACTGCCGAAGGCTAAGGAAAATTCTAAATATTAAACTCCTCTAGAAGCTATCTGAAGTGTTTTTTTTATGGCAACATAACGATATAGTTGCCAAAGGCTAGGACAAATTCTAAATATTAAACACTTCTAGAAGCTATTTGAAGTGTTTTTTTATGGCAACATAACGATTTAGTTGCCAAAGGTTAGGACAAATTCTAAATATTAAACACTTCTAGAAGCTATTTGAAGTGTTTTTTTTATGGCAACATAACGATTTAGTTGCCAAAGGCTAGGACAAATTCTAAATATTAAACACTTCTAGAAGCTATTTGAAGTGTTTTTTTATGGCAACATAACGATTTAGTTGCCAAAGTTTAGGACAAATTCTAAATATTAAACACTTCTAGAAGCTATTTGAAGTGTTTTTTATGGCAATATAACGATTTAGTTGCCAAAGGTTAGGACAAATTCTAAATAATAAACACTTCTTGAAGCTATTTGAAGTGTTTTTTTATGGCAACATAACGATTTAGTTGCCAAAGGTTAGGACAAATTTTAAATATTAAACTCTTCTAGAAGCTATTTGAAGTGTTTTTTTTATGGCAATATAACGATTTAGTTGCCAAAGGCTAGGACAAATTCTAAATATGAAATACTTCTAGAAGCTATTTGAAGTGTTTTTTATGGCAACATAACGATTTAGTTGCTCAAAGGTTAGGACAAATTCTAAATATTAAACACTTCTAGAAGCTATTTGAAGTGTTTTTTATGGCAACATAACGATTTAGTTGCCAGAGGTTAGGACAAATTCTAAATATTAAACACTTCTAGAAGCTATTTGAAGTGTTTTTTTATGGCAACATAACGATTTAGTTGCCAAAGGTTAGAACAAATTCTAAATATTAAACACTTCTAAAAGTTATTTTAAGGTTTTTTTTTATGACAGTATAGCTTCCTAATTGCCGGAGGCTAGGACAAATTCTAAATACTAAACACCTCTAAACGCTCTTTGAAGTGCTTTTTATGGTAACACAGGAAGCCTAATTTGTACTTGTACCTGGATTTTGATATTGTTTGAATCATAAATAAAGCCATATATATCTTGTTCATAAAATTTCAGGAGGGTTTGAACCCCCCCAAAAACCCCTCTGACTACGGCCTTGGGCTCTTTACGAGTGTTTGTCCTTTTCTCCAATAAGAATGGTGAGGTTTTGATAATCTATCATTTTTACATTTTATTTGTTTATTCAAATGATTTTATTTTTTTATTGTTAATTTTATATTACTTCTTATAAAAATGTGGTTTACGTAAAATATTAATATTAATTAAAAGATTATATGATTCTGTCCGTCAAATTAAAATAGTTTCGGATACTATTCACGTTTAAGCCATTCATTCATTTCATTAAATGGGAAACAAATGGCTCGGGGGTGTGGTTGATGTGTTTGCCATATAATTAATTATATCTGGAGCGAGTAGGATAAAGATAGAAACAATTGAAGGTTTCATATCCTTCATCTCCTCTAATCTCTTTTTTTTTCCTCGCACATTTTCAACTTTTAGAAAAAAAACGCCCTTTTTTAATTCATATATGTATTACTTGTAGGGCAAATGTAATAAAAAATAACAAACTTTTATAAAATACATTGCTTGTAAGAAAATTACTGATACAAATAATAAACACATTAGTTTCTCAAAACAAGGAATAATATTTATGGTTAACGAGGCATGGCAGGAGTTAATTTTTATTTCTGTAGCTGGACACGGGTCGACAAAGCTTGTGAACCTACTGGATCGCTACGTGACATTTGGTGACCTGGTGGTCTAGGGGTAAGGTGTCAGACTTCTGTGCTGGCGGCCGGGGTTCAATCCTCGGTCCCGGCACAGATTTATCTGATTACCAAACCCTTCCTTCACCTCTGACAAGACATCTTGTGAATGTGGGGAATGCCAGGCCTCCACCGTGGTTCGGATTCCACGTTAAACTGTAGGTCCTCCATTTCATCTCACAATCACCCTACCATTACACATTAGCGTAAGTGCGTACAACCCGAACGGGTAGTAAGACGCGGTGCTAATAATAATAATAATAATAATAATAATAATAATAATAATAATATTATTATTTTTGCGATGTGAATGATAAATATTCAAAAACAGTTGAGATTATTTAGAAAACTAAACTGAATTAATCTACTGGAGTAATATTTGAAAAATTTAATTTATTCAAAGATATTTTTATATAAAAAATAAAAACCCGCTTCCTTCCTTTCATCACCCCTTAATCCCCGCCAATTGTGACAAGGTCATGAAGGGGAACATAAAAACAATATGGAACCTTTGTATCACTTGTAGTTTTAGAAATTGTTGGGACGATGAAAACAAATAATACAAAAAATTGCTGCAGAACAGTGTGTAGCCTATCAGTTTATTATATAAACCTATTATTATTATTATTATCATCAGCACCGCGTCTTACTACCCGTTCGGGTTATACGCACTTACGCTAATGTGTAATGGTAGGGTGATTGTGAGATGAAATGAAGGACCTACAGTTTAACGTGGGATCCGAACCACAGTGGAGGCCTGGCATTCCCCACATTCACAAGACATTTTCAGAGGTGAAGGAAGGGTTTGGTAATCAGATAAATCTGTGCCGGGACCGAGGATTGAACCCCGGCCACCAGCACAGAAGTCAGACACTTTACCCCTAGACCGCCAGGTCACCTATAAGTCTAATAAAGTTGGTCAGATTTAAATGGTAGAATGTGTCCTTTACAAAGATTTGAATTCACATTTTAAAATGTACTCTACAGTAAGTTGCAAAAATAAAATGATTAATTTTTATTTATAAATATTTATCACTTTTTTTTCACTGACTTGTGCCAGCTTATTGGAGGATGTTTGTTGGGCTGCTCAACGTATTTCCCTAATCAAAGTCGTCAAAGATTTGAAAGATCCTCGGTTTAAAACCGTCTACATAATACTTATTTTTGATAAATCATAAACAAAATGGCTACGAGAAGTATTACCACAATGATAACACAAAATCATTATTTGGAACAAAAAGAGTATATTTACTCATCGATATTGGTGCAGTGCTAAATTTAATCATAAATCATTGACCACGATATATTTGTAATTAGTGTTAGTAATTAGTGTCCTTCCGCCCCTTCCCTTCAACTTTTTGCACCACTCCGTTCGTTTTATACGCCTGTGTACTAATAATTATACTAATGTGCTAAGTATTGTGAAGGTTTAATTTAGAGGAAATGTACCCGCATTTTGGTAGAGAGAGAGTGGAAAACACTTGAGGAAAAACCATCTTCAGTGCACCCGACCGGGATATAAGCCCGATCTCCCTGTCTTCGGCAGTCTAGTATATTACGAGAATAATGCCCTATACCATGCGGCCACCAAGGCCACCTCCGAACTAAAAGAGGTAAAGAAGAGAGCCCAACAAAATAAATAAAAGCTTGGGCCAATTTCTGAAATCATGCTGGAAAAAGTTTCTTCCAAGACCTTTTATCGAAAACAAAAAATAAAATAAAAATTGTTTCCAAGACCGCTTCAATAAATCTAAAGAATCGGCCAAAAACTGAGTTGAACTTGTATTTTTTGAAAAGTTTTAAGCTGTTGTATGATTACTTTTCTGCGCGTCCCAAGTGGAATGGCTCTCAACATGTGTCCTCGTGACTCGCAGCTGGGGTCGATAATCTGTCCCTAAGATTGTAACTTTATGTAATGTATCTTACAATAACGCTTGCGAATGCAAACATTATTAGTATTCATACAGGAATACATAAGCGCTTATATACATGTATATAAATTATGTCTCTAGCTACACTAACTATTTACGACCACCTTGCGTTATTTGTAAAGTTGTATACACCATCCTGCGTTCTCTATTGGGTAAGTCTTTACAGCCTAAGTCAATATGCAATATTTTACTCTCCACGTTAGTATGGTTTCTCTATCGAGGTCATCTCCACGCCAATATGCGTTTTATCTAAATGTATTTTCTACACCAATATCCGTTATTTGTAGTTATTTTCTACACAAATATGCGTTATCTGTGGAGTTATCATTTGGGCTAGTATGAACTATCTGTAGAGCTATTCTCTACTCCAATACGCGTTCTGTTTGTGGCGTTATTATCCACGCCAATATGTCTTCTTAGGAGGTTAAATATCCCAATACGCGTTCTCTTTGGAGCTATATACGACAATATCGGCTATCTGGAGTGTCTATTTCTACGCCTTTGGCGATATTTTCTAATCCAGTATGCGTTCTCTGTCAAGCTATTTGCTACGCCATTTTAGGTTATCTGTCAAATTATTCTATACACCAATATACTTTCTTTTTAGAACCCCGAATACCCGTTTGGATTATTCACTTATTTATATTTTATTTGTGGAGTTATTCACAATGCCATAATGTTTTCTATGTGGATTCATTCTTTGTCAAATAATATTTATGCCAATATTAATTTTGTAACTATTTATATTTGTTATTATTTGAGTAATTAAATAAAGCCCTTAGCCAATGAACATATGTTACCATTTACGTTGCTGTTAATCTGTAATCGATCCCACAATATAAAACTATACATTACGGTTAGTATTAAATTACATTTGCATTAATATGCTATAATCTGTCATCATAGTTTAAGTTATCTAGATTACATTTTTTTCCCCCTCTGTTTCTTATTAATCACCCTTCAGGCTGTAAGACTATTGAATTAATGGAGCCGCGCTTTGGGCGTCAATTGTTGCACTATGAAATCAATCACCCCGCTTCGGGCGTCAATTGAAACACTACGGATTAATTTCCTGATATAATAATGCGGTGATGATTTATAGGTTGTCTATAGCTCCGTGATCGAGCGCCTATCATCACTGTACGGAAAAGATACCGTTTAACCAGCTGTCTATAACTCCGTGGTCGAGCACTAATTAAATCGGTATATTAATAAAATTGAAGAAAGAGAACTGTTGATGGCTGTTTATTCACAAACGGTTTATTTAAATTACACCGGTTAATTACGTATACATATTCCAATTAAATGTTTTATATCACTGAACACTTTGTGATATTAATGTAAGTTATTTTAGACTGTGATTGCCAGTGTGTGGCTCTGACAGACTCGTTCGTGGGCGGGATCTGCCTTAAACATACACACAACGGTTTATATATTACATACCCCTTGCATTTTTCTCTCTTCCTCAACAATGTAAAAATTAACCAATAGAAACAGTCCTGGCGACAGGTGTTGTGAAGGCTAGCTTCTTATTGGTATAGGGGATTGGCGTCTTCTGCCAAATACTCCGTAGTTGTTCCTTTTAACAGGAATTGACGCAGTTATTCTTTTATAAGGAAAGATGGTATAAAAATATATTTTAGTGGTGAAATCCTTTTCACATTGTTTCTGAGAAGCGCGTGTTTCTTCATGGATGAATCTTAAAAGGATACGCTACATATATTACTTTAAATAAAAATTACCTTCATGCATGACTTTTTACATAATTTAGAGTTAATCCAAATCAATATCATTACAAGGCTTACATGCAACTCTATTTTATTTGATTGATAATTAATTCAAGGAATTTGTCTATTCAGATGTTAGTGAAGTACTACTGGCGGTGGTATTTTCGTGGTTTACATGTACGCTATTATAGTTTATGCTAGTATGTAAGTCGTGTGCTGATATATATGCCTTTGGCTAGAAATTGCCCTTAAAATCCCCCATAACCTTATCAATTCGGGTTTACCGGCGATGACGAGGTCGAGACGCGAATCCCAACTGGTTGTATTGAGAATTTTTTTACTAAACTATTTTCCATTCTCCCTCCACGCAAATACGTGTACATATTCTTTAAAATTATACTTTCCTTATTCCCACCCTACCGGTTGGGTCTTCAAACAGGGTGGGAAAAAAATAATAAATCTCCCTTGAGTGATTTAAACACTATTAAAAATGGATTCAAGAACATTTTAAAGGCACAGTATTAAAGTTAGAAGAAAAACTGTAAATTTACAGGAATCGGTATTGTATTAGACGTTTTATGTCTTCCCGAAATAGATGGCGTGTGAGTCGTTTTTCCACTGCATCTCTCATACCATGCTGCGCACATATGTTGCTATACCGTAAAACACATTACGGTTTATGTGCACGTTTGCAGTGTAGCGTATAACATTTGTCTGGGACTGAAGTGAATCACTTTATTGTACTTTCAGCATTTTATTTATTACAATCAACCATGATAGTGTTTTTGTTTATCTACTTATGTATACGCATACACATATGTGCTACGTAATTAAGTTCATCCTTAATGTTTAAAAGTCGGTGACCTGGCAGCTTAGGGGTAAGGTGTCAGACTTCTGTGTTGGCGGCCGGGGTTCAACCCTCGGTCGCGGCAAAGATTTATCTGATTACCAAACCCTTCCTTCACCTCTGACAAGACATCTTGTGAATGTGCGGAATGCCAGGCCTCCACCGTGGCTCGGATTCCACGTTAAATTGTAGGTCCTTCATTTCATCTCACAATCACCCTACCATTACACATTACCATAAGTGCGTATAACACGAACGGGTAGTAAGACGCGGTGCTAATAATAATAATAATAATATTTAAAGAAAATTGTATTTTTTTTACTACAGGTTGAAATTAACATATGTACGCCGTGCACTTGGGTACATACATCAAATAAATTTAATATAGTCTATGACTGACATCTATACACGGCAACGAACCCTGGACCCTTAGCTTAGTGCAACAATGTTCGCCCACTGATCTATTCAAATATTGCCCCCGTGCTCAAGGTCATTATTACTCATACATAGCTTAAGGCAGAGTCTGTTATGGCCGTGTAAATTAATTTGATCCTAGAGCTATCATTGAATCAGTCACTCAGGGTCGACACTCATCCTGCCATTTGTACAATATGTAATTGCACAGGGTTGGCGATATAGTTTTTAAAAACTTATCTTAAACACATCCTATGAGAGGTAAGAACACCTAGTTGTCCGAGTATGATTCCATCTTCCATTTCATCCCCTTCCACCCCTTGTGGCTACTCATTCTTATTTCCAAGAGAGTACTGATGTATTTGATTTAAATTCTATTTTCCTCACCATGATCCTAAAGCTGTGCTAGTTTTTAGATTACTTGATGTTCGTACACGTGGCTAATTGATTTATGGAGGTAAACAACACGTTTAGGAGACTTTGGTTTGATGCAGGTTGAGAGCTTAAAAAATATATTATTTGGTTATGAGCTAATGTTATATAAATTTATAATATATTTATTTATATGTGCGTGTGTGCTTTGCATATTACTATCCATCTAGGCTATCTACATATTTACCCTAATGTTGTGTAGAATTTAGTTAAAATATACCCACATTTGCTCAAATAGAGATTGAGAAACACTTTTGGAAAAATTATACGGTCTTCAGTACACCCGACTAAGACTCCCAACCCCGATTTCTCCGTCATCTGAAATCCAGTTTACTGTGAAATTAGCACCTTAAACTTTGCAGCCATTAATGTGGGTTTCAGTATGTTAACAAAACAAAAACTAGTATTAAGGTTTTGAAAAGCCAACTCGACATTGAAAGAATCTTATCCAAAAGTTTAAAATATTATATTGTCTACTTTCCTTTATTTATACACTGAGTAGCGTTTTCTTAAGATGTCCTTTTAGTAAATTAAACTGACCACTTTCTTAAAGAGAAAATTTCAAATTTTGGTATATATTTTAGGCTTTGCTAAGAACCAAATTTGGCAATAAAAGTAAGCTAGGCCTAATGTGTAGAGGTGCAATTTCAGTAGGTTTTCATACAGAGTTCTAGGTTTTAAGGTCTAGGGGTAAGGTCTCAGACTTCTGTGCTGGCGGCCGGGGTTCAATCCTCGGTCCCGGCAAAGATTTATCTGATTACCAAACCCTTCCTTCACCTCTGACAAGACATCTTGTGAATGTGGGGAATGCCAGGCCTCCGCCGTGGTTCGGATTCCACGTTAAACTGTTGGTCCTTCATTTCATCTCACAACCACCCTACCATTACACATTAGCGTAAGTGCGTATAACCCGAACGGGTAGTAAGACGCGGTGCTAATAATATGAATAATCTAGGTTTTAAGATCTAGGTAATGCTGTGTACAGCCCAATTTGTATTTAGCCCCAATTATCCCCCCACTGTTTTGTCACGAAGTGATAAGTTTTAGCGTGGATGAAATAATGAAAGAAAGATCTACAATATACGTAATCGCAAAGAGCAACAGAGATCAGCCTTTTTTTGTTGTTGTTTTTTGCCTCGCGTTTAACTACCCGTCCAGGCTATACGTATTTTAACCACGTTAGTGGGGATAATAATAAATAAGATATAGTTTGGAGTAATTTTACCCCCATTCTTAGGGGTGGAAGGAGAATGGTAAACCATTCAAGAAAATGTACCTTAAGGCTTAATACACCTGGCTGGGATTCGAACCTAGACCTCCCCGTCGCAAGCAAGCCAAGCTAGATGAGTTTATTATTTAATCCACGTGCCCACTGGTGCAGATATGAACAATTAAAACTTGTTGCATTGACTGTATGTAAGTTCGGACATCCCCTCCACATAGTCATGGACCTAGACAATGTGTTTATAGTGTTCTTGTCGACAAGTCGAAAGTGTGTTAGGACCTTCTCAAACTAAACATTTAATTAACTCATTAACTTTTGATGGTAGTTTAGGCATTTTGTTACGGTTGAAGTATTCGTTTATTTAGTATCGGAGGTGATACGCCTTCAGCGTTTATTACCGTCGTGTGAGGATGGTAGCGTTCTACTTTGTCGGGCGTAGAATACACTCCAACTTATTTTATATCTCCGACCAAGTGAACAATATTTTTGTTAACTTTATAGATTGTATTTTGACATTTTTTAGTTAGACAAGAGTTGAATAATTTTCTTAAAACTATCCCCCCAAAAGGTAATTTGACTAATATAATGTAAAATGAGTCGCTAATAACCACCGATCTACAGCGGTGCTCAATCGGTCAATACTCTATTGTATGACACTTTCATTGCACTTGGTAGCCTCTTTCTATATGGTCTTAGTTCGAATTTAAGCTGTTTGTGGAGAAGTTTTTCAACATAATACGAAATTTCAAAACGTAGTGCTATAAATGTGAATATTAATAATGAATTGATGAAACAACAGATTCCATGGGACGCTACATATCCAATCTCATAGTAGCGAAACTGCATTCTGAATCTCCATCAAAACCATCTCTGATCTTCTCGAAGGTGCTAGACAAAAGGAACCGCAGTACGATCGCAAGGTTCGTCAATGATGGGCTGAAAGTGCTATGACCGAAGGGTGTCTGCGAGGAGGAAGTGCTAGTCATCCACTCAGACGACGCCGCCTACATGATAAAAAACTGCAACGCCTCTCAAAAAAAAGTTTTCTACCCAAACCTGATTCATCTCACGTGTTTGGCCCATGAATTACAGCGTATTGCCGAAGAAGTAAGAGGTAACTTTCCTAATTTAAAGAAGCTGTCATCGACAACTAAAAAATAATTCACGAAAGCACTACAAATAATTAAGGTTTACAGAGATAAAGCTCACACAAGTGCCTTTACGCCCAAAACCAGTGCTCACAATTTGGGGTACATGGGTAGAAGCAGTGCACTTTTATTGTAATCATTTCGAATAAGTCCATTCAGTAGAGAATACGTTCCCATCAGAATCAGCCATTTCCGTACGTGAACCTCAGGATGTCTTTCCTGAATTGACAGTAGTTTCTTCTTGTGCTTACATCAAAAGCAACCTCGGCTGGTTACCAACTGCCATCAAGTAGCTAGAATCATAAGTAATCTCTCGCCAAGAATCAATTAGTTTAACGTAAATTTGTGCAGTGGCAGGAGACATAGGTGGTTTTAATTTGATTGAGCGAGAGAAAATTAATTAATTAATGTGTGCGTAAGTAGATATGGTGAGATCCTACCTGATGCTGAAGATCCGGTGAAGCAGTAACCCAAGTAGGCCTACCTGG
>CABFVX010008408.1:0-24389 GCA_902151425.1 Timema shepardi | reverse complement strand
CTCGATCCTGCGTTCCGCTCGCAGTCTCGATCCCGTGTTCCGCTCCTAGTCTCGATCCCACGTTCCGCTCCTAGTCTCGATCCTGCGTTACGCTCCTAGTCTCGATCCCGTGTTCCACTCCCAGTCTCGATCCCACGTTCCGCTTTCAATCTCGATCCCGTGTTCCGCTCGCAGTCTCGATCCCACGTTCCGCTCCCAATCTCGATCCCACGTTCCGCTCGCAGTCTCGATCCCACGTTCCGCTCCCAGTCTCGATCCCGTGTTCCGCTCCTAGTCTCGATCCTGCGCTACTTTCCTAGTCTCGATCCCGCGTTACGCTCGCAGTCTCGATCCCGCGTTACGCTCATAGTCTCGATACCGCCTAGGTTTGCGCAGGCCTTTATTCGCGTCTCGATATCATCTCGAAACGAAAAAGTGGTTCTTACACATTCTTAAATATACCTTATGTAGTTATTGTTTAAACATAACTATAAAAAAATGGAAATATTTTGCTAGTGTTCACTATTTTACTATTTTTATCATACTTTTATTGAAAAATAAGTACACACATTCATAATTATTCATATTTAGAATGCGCGTATATAAAAACATTGGACATGATACCACTTATTAGTATGGTTAACATCTATATTCTCATTAATACAAACACTGATAGTCAGGGTCCGGGTTTTGATGATCTAAATATTGTTAAAAAAAATGAACAATATGATAACATTAGAAATACTAAAAACATACTTTAAGTTCACAGTAAATTACCTAAAAGAATGCACAAAATAGAATCAAACAAACTTTTACAATATAAAAATATACTATGAAAAACCTTTAACCTGCATTACTCTAACCATGAACCATTATAATATATTAATATCCACTTCAAGATCAAATCTTACAGATCTATTTTCATTTAAGTTTAATGATAAATCATGAATATGGATTTTCTAGCGAACAAAATAAAAAGTAGCCTAGACAAATTTATATATGTGGTGGGCATGTAGGGAACACATGTTTAGGTTAGTATTTCTGCAGTTTTTATATCAACACAAATTTGGTCAAAAGAAATCAAACAATTCTCCAGCATAAACATCAGAGTTGCATTTTATTAACATTTTGATTTCAACAGGTCTCGAATATCTGTCAAGAGTGTCCTGAAATGTAATAACTTTTTCTCTTTACTTAAAAAGTGTCTCATCTAATTCCGCTATGCTCATGAAAAATATTTAACAGCTGTTGATATCACCATGTAAAGAAACTTGATTTCTATATTCCTACTGGAGCAATATTTTATTTTATTATGTGAAAAAAAAAGTTTAGAAATAAAAACTGCAAAAATGCTGCCCTTAACTTGAGTTTCCTAAACTCCCACCTCAAAGTATACATTTTCCTGTCAGTTTGAAAAATTTGTGGTGAAAAGTTTTATTTTTAAGTAATTTACAAAACATAAAATTTATTCTACATAAGTTAAATACCTCAAATTGACTACAAACAATATTCAATGCGTGAAAATGTTATTCAAAAAATTCAAAATTACAAAAATAACGGTAGAATAAATGACCTATACATTTATCCAACCAGAGGATTATATTATTATTATTATTATTATTATTATTATTATTATTATTATTATTATTATTAGCACCGCGTCTTACTACCCGTTCGGGTTANCATATAACATAGTTTGTATTTATTTAACATTCAACATATTATTATTATTATTATTAGCACCGCGTCTTACTACCCGTTCGGGTTATACGCACTTACGCTAATGTGTAATGGTAGGGTGATTGTGAGATGAAATGGAGGACCTACAGTTTAACGAGGAATCCGAACCACGGTGGAGGCCTGGCATTCCCCACATTCACAAGATGTCTTGTCAGAGGTGAAGGAAGGGTTTGGCAGAGGATTATAAACAGAGTTTATATACACATGAGCATCGTCTGTGATGTAACAACAAAAATGACGTTAAAATCCAGGCCCTGCTAATAAACAAACAGATACTCAACACAAATAGCCCCACAAACTCTTGACCTCGACATCCACACACTTAGCGTCTGATTCTTCTTCAAAGTCCCGGCCAGACTTGACACCACGTGACCGGGGTGGAGGGCCGCACGACTGTAGACGACACCACTCTAAACAATTAATAACATTTCCTTGTCAGTCATGATCTTGTGTTTCGCGAAGCTAAAAGGCCGCTAATAGTTGTCAGTCCCGAATCATTATCACCTCGTATTCGCTCCTAAGTGCAGCTCTCACGTGACCTCTCGGAGGAATGTGATAGAGACAACTCTCCCTACTCGAGACGCACCCTTAAAAGTGGGAAGTTATGATGAATAGAGAAACTGGCTTTTAAAAGTCTTCCCCCGCTTTTAACAGGTTTCACGCCCTCGCCCGAGGGAGAGGAGTTGTAGGTGCGGCTATCAGGTTGAGGGAACAGCAAGTTTACTATCGGGAAGCAGCGATGTCATCCTATTGTTTTATTCCAAATGGTCAATCTAATCATTTTTTTTCCAAAGATGGTTTACCGAGACTGACAGTAGCTCCTTCTTACACCATTCACCACCATCCGACATAGTCTACAAATAAGAGCTAGAAGGGTTGCAAGAGTTAACAAAGAGAGAGCGAAGATAGAGCTCTTCTCCGAAGGCCTGCAGTTACCTTGGGGCTGATACTCGGTGTAGTAGTCCCTTATACGTTCAGGATGGTGATTAGAATAGCTACAGTCCAATTTCCATATCAATAACTTAATATTCAAACCAGTGTTTCCCGAACTCCTTTGATCGCGACCCTAAATATAGTATTTTCCCGGCGTGGCAACGCAAAGGGTTGAGTAGTTTCAATTGCCTACTATTTTAATATTAGTTTTAATTAGCCAAAATTCATCTAATTGAATAAAATAAAATAGCAAAATATAATAATTATTTCAATAACTTTATAATCAAACAAAATGCAAAGCACAATTTTTTAATTGAAAACGTAACTTTGTTACAATGTTGGGTAAGTGACGAAAGAAACAATTTCAGTGGATTCAATAATGTTATTTCATTCTTGGGGTGAGTTCCGAGTTTTTATTTGGTATTGATAAATGTTACTAGTTAAAGTGAATCAATTTTAGTCACTTTTTAGGCTTACAAATAGAAAATTATACAATATGTTCCTGTGAGAGATTTGGCAGTTTGGGTCGTGACCCAAGGGTTGTGGAACCACTGTAAACGGACTACTTTTACCGTCTACTCTCACGTAATCGTACGTCACGTATGCAGCTATCATTTCGGATCGATACTATCAGTCCCTATAAGGAGAAGAGTAAAATATTACCATTGCTAACAGCAAAAAAAAAAGAAAAGTTTGTTTTTAAGTTTCTGTCAACCAAAGCTCTGCTATAATATTTGTGAATTGCTAGTTTTGAATAAACCAAAGCCTACATAATATACATTATAGTGCAATAAGGATAATAAATGGCACAGTGCACCGCGCAGACATTCTCTCTCTTCTACCTAAAAATTGAGAAATCCACTCAAAGCTATTTGAAAATGTGAAACTAAATAATATGCGTTGTTGCAGAAACATTCCACCAAAGCACATACATAAAATAATGTACACTGTTACAGAACAATGAGAACAAATTAACATCTCTGTTCAACAATGAGCCCTCATTGCCCGGCCCCATATTGTTGTGTTCAGTGCACCTGAATACGAACCTAGGGGTCCTGTGTTCGAGTCCCGGCTGATACCGTAGCTATTTTTCTCTTGAGTGGAATTATCCCAATGCTCGTTAGGGTAGGTAGATTAATTTTTGAAATACATGATGATATTGTAATAAGGAAGCAATATTAAATTATATTTATAGAATTCAATTTGAAAATATTAAGTATAATTAAGTATAAGTGAGAACATTTGTTGTTGTTGTGAAATTACAACCTATTACTACAGTAAGTCAACACATGGTTACTTGCACCATAACGTATCGCATATCTTTATTTTATTCAGTCCTGAGGATGGCGCCGTAGATTTGCTGAAACATGTAGAATTTTAAGGCTGCCTCTACGCTGCCTAAAAAAGGATCAAGGGAATTTTCAAATAAGATAATAGAATTCAATTAATTGTTATATTAATTCAACATTTTTTCAATTTTCTTAATATTTCTTTTCAATTACATTTCAGCCAAACATTAGTCCTCAAGTCATTTGTTACTAATTACCTATATAGTTTAATCAAGTTAAAGTGTTTGTGTTGTTTCGTTATATTTTTACTTTTTATCATGTATGTGACCTTGACTCACATTTTTAATGTCTTATTTTAATAATGTTCTGATATCTTAAATCGTATGTGTATTATAAAAAAAATATTCTATTTTAATTAATATATACAGACTTACTGTAGTAAAATATTGTAATTTTCCAAAAAAAAAATTCTCACTTATACTTAATTATACTAGATATTTTAAAATTGAATTCTATAAATATAATTGAGGTAGATTAATGTTAAGACCTCCACTGGCCCACACCTCCATATTAACTATAATCACATCATCTCACTGCTGGTACTTGTAGACAGCCTCCTGTGGTGTACCCTGGGCAAAGTTCTGTGACACCAGAGAGGCGAATAGTCTACATACAGGGGACAGAACTGGAGGTCATGTTCCTCCCAGTAGTCAGTAATCCAATACGATAGAAAAATTAAAATAAAAGTCAATTTAAAATAATATATATTTGCCAATAGCTCAGAAAGTATTGGATTTATAAATATATATATATATATATTTAAATGTTTATTTTTATTTTTAATAGTACTAAAACTCGTATCTCAAATAGTTGCAGAGATATTATCAAAATTGAAGATATTTTCCTAGTAACTGACCCTCTTAGTAATTTTCCCGAAAATATGGGATAGGCTATTTTGTTTTTAATGTTAAATTGTGACTAGTTACTAAATTTATTCAAAATCATTAGAACCAATTAACAGAGATTTTTTTCTCTTTTGGTCCTTATGTAAACGACCCTTAATTTTAGGGTTTATATATATCTTATTCCAAAAACTCCCCGGGGGAACCTTATGAAAACTCTAGTTACCAAATATTAGTCCGATCGTTAAAATGGTTTTAGCTCTAGTCCGAGATAAAGACAGGCAAAGAAACTAACAGACAGAATTGCTAAAACCCCTTTTGCCGTTTTAGGGGGTCGTGAAACGTCGCCACTATTTATCAAACTCTAAAGTTTGATATTTTTGGCGATTAAAATACTTCTCTCTCCAAGGAGTCGAGGGAGTAAAAAGATCTAATTTAGAATGCCATTTAGAGCTTTATGAAGTTCTAGTCGCCCCAGATCCCTCCGCCAACAAGTCGTACTACCCACCCGAGCTATCTATATTAACACTAATAGTCTGCGTGCCCACTAATGCCGGCAATGATAATGTTAGCATCCATGGTGGATTCTCGATCAAAACAATATTTCTTACTTTCTCTTAAACAATCGAGTCACAATATTAAGTAATTATTCAATTTGTTTTAGAATGCCTTTGGAATGTCAAGCTGTAAAGCTATGTTCAATATTTTTAGTATTGTAAGATACTAGTGGATAGTGAAGGAAGTTATAAAATAATGTGTTACATACACTGTACTCATAGAAATACATTGTCAGGATAGTAAAGTCTCGTATATAACGGCGGGCGTGTCATGAAACGTGATTGGAAGAATCTAGAACCTTGTTCAGCGTAGAGGATAGTTTAAGAATGGTTCTGAAAGAGATAGGGTGTAATTAGGTGGACTGGATAGAGTAGCACGTCAATCAGACAGATTAGACAGCTACAAGTAAAAATAATTTTTTTTATAATTTATGCAAGAAAGAAACTATATTAACATATTTAATTGAATCTTCCTCGAAGTATATTTTCCCTGTCTAGATGCAGTCTAATAAAATTACGTATCTTCCTACATTCAAACACGTGGTTGGTCAAAAATATTGTCTTTTGATAAATACTGTAGCAGTTTTCAAAGAAGAGGATTAATATTATCATATTTATGAGTAAAATACGTTAACGCAGACCCTTTGCCATTGGATGATGTCGGATGGATTTACTTACGCTTGCCATACTGTCCACAAGAAAAAATAGAAAAGTACATCTATATCACAAACTCTCATAAAAAAATAATAACGGATCCTAAATCATAAAATCATACCAGAGATATTTAAATAGAAATTGCTTTCATATCCACTTACCCTGTCAAGATGTTCTTCGATTGAATTGCCACATGCTAGAAGATAATTATTCAAATATGGCAGCCACACGTGCTTACGTTATAACACCTGACTAAGGAAAGGAGTGCATATCGAGTTCGACCTACCGACCCACTCCACGTCAAGAGACTCTAGCGGTGAGCCAAGGAAGCTTGTTCCTCCATTTCCTTGCAAGTGGATTTCTCTGGTTATTTTCTCTTTCTGCCCGCCTTCGTCCGTATTTCTCCTTTCTATGATCCTGTGTTTATCACCTTCTCTGCGTTGTTCCGTTCGTATCAGATTTAGTTTATATAAAGACCCCCAGCCAGTTCCCCATTAGAGCCAATTTACTGCAACCCAGCGTTGAAGGAAGAACTTCTGCGCCGCATCAAAGAACACGATGACGATGAAGCTAGGGCCGTCGGATACGCCACCGCCATAGACAGGATGACGGACTTTAGATTTTTTTTAAACGTCAAACTGGAGACGTTGGATCCACCGCAGCCATGAATGGGGCCACGGACTTCGTTCAATTAAGTGTCATCAAATAAGCAAACGAGTCCTTATGACTTGAATTCTAATTTTTGTAGTAAAAATAGGCAATGTCTATTTCCTCCTTGTAATATTGTGTATGTAGTCGGAGATGATTTTCGTTTGTTTTGAGAGTATGTCGAATCGACAATGGAACAACTGCAAATCTTGTTGACTTCCTAAAGTATTATTTTGTGGTTTAAATATTGTGTCCTGCAGAATGAGGGACAAGTCTAATAATTTATTAGTTTCATGTATTATACATTAGTCCTAGAGACTATGTTGCTCTGTATATTTACCATACAGTCTTTACGTCACGAGCCTTGGGTTTGGAATACAGCAATGTCTTAGTTTGAGACTTGCTAAACTTCCACAAGTTCCATTAGTCTAATTTGACTCAATGTTTCACATGACGCCGTAAACTTCATGTACACCTATTTAATTTTTGGATGGCTACAACCAGGTTGTCTGTATTGGATTACATACCTCAGTTGAGTTGGTGGAATTCTTTATTTTGTGTTGGTTAAGCAGTGACGCTTCTCGCACGGTATTAGCTTCGGTGAGCAAACCGGGGAACTGCTATAGAGTCATAGTGGGGTTCGCGCAAATAATACCCTTTTTCTTTGCCAGGTTTTTGGGCTCCTATTGTGTTAGTGCTACTCTTAGTTTAATTGCAACTAGGTTTGTGTACTATAGAATGCGTTGGAAGTACAGTAAGGGAAAGAGACCAGCCATGGTACTATTTTGTTGACACCTGCTTATTAGCCATCAAACAGTATAATCAAGGAACTTTTCTATTGTTTATCATTAAACTAAATGTTTTAAAGAGTTTAATTTACAACCCAGACTGGTTTAACGGATTTAAAGTTATATATTTAATTATATCTTGTTCTATATTTTGTTATTAACTTCTTGATTATTTTCTTCTTTAGAGAAATTCATCCAGTAGCCCAACTCCTGCACAGCCCTGGTAGCTACAGCAGAAATAACAAATACACAAAGTCTTATTGCCTGCACTAAAATTGAAAGTCTAACCCGTAATGTCATTGTAAACCTTAATTTTGTTATATCTGTTCTTTTTATGTTTAATAAATCTATTTATTGTTTAAACATATTTCTTTATATAAAAATTGTATAACAAGTAGAGGTCAAACCTTTCAATAGAACTAGATCAAGATGGGGATAGGTTGTAATGAGATAGACTAGATAGATCTAGCTCAAGATGGGAATATAGTGTAATTAAATGGACTGGATAGATCTAGCTTAAGATAGAGATAGGGTGTAATGAGTTGGACTGGATAGAACTAGCTTAAGATAGAGATAGGGTGTAATGAGTTGGACTGGGTAGAACTAGCTTAAGATAGAGATAGGGTGTAATTAGATGGACTGGATAGAACTATCTCAAGATAGAGATAGGGTGTAATGAGTTGGACTGGGTAGAACTAGCTAAATATAGTGATAGGGTGTAATGAGATGGACTGGATAGAGTTAGCTCAAGATAGAGATAGGGTGTAACGAGATGGACTGAATAGAACTAGATCAAGAGCGGGATAGGGTGTAATGAGATGGACTGGGTAGAAATAGCTAAATATAGTGCTAGGGTGTAATGAGATGGACTGGATAGAACAAGCTTAAGATAGAGATAGGGTGTAATTAGATGGACTGGATAGAACTAGATCAAGAGCGGGATAGGGTGTTGTGAGGTGGACTGGGTAGAACTAGCTCAAGATTGGGATAGAGTGTAATGAGATGGACTGGGTAGAACTAGCTCAAGATTGGGATAGGGTGTAGTGAGGTGGACTGGATAGAACTATCTAAATATAGGGATAGGGTGTAGTGAGGTGGACATGATAGAACTAACTCATTTTATGCGTAAGTGGCGTAAGCTAGAAGTGTGACAATGAACTTTTAAGTTTCTAATATCATAAAATACGCCTAAGTAAGTACGCCTATGTTAGAAATGGCAAATAATTTGAAACTTTAATAATTTCAACACTATAGTAGTCATTGGATAAATCACTAGCTTACTTTCATTTTTCCAACCTGACCTGGATTTAACTTTTAAATAATATCCTGGTTTCCCGTCCTGATGACGTCAGGATGCTAGTTTTAGGATAGCCCCGATGGATTGTAAGTCGTGAACACACACACACATATCAGTATATATACACACACATTGCTAGTAATCTCCTTCTCTATGATGATAAATAATTTTACAACTGACATATTATTTGAAGTTATAATATTTAATAAGATTAAGCATAGATCTGACGCATTTAAATAGTTAATAAAAATAAATTATTATAATTAAATATTCATTGTTGAGATAGCTTGCATTTTGCTGAGGCATTGTGAAGGACAAATATTGACAGTGACTTGCATTCTAATGAGATGTAAAGACAAACGACTGATTGTCTTTGGAACCGGGTGATGGTAATCGTATTATGCCAGTAAGTACATTAATTTATTAATACATATATTGCTGATTAAGAATTTATTATTCTCGGTTGAAAGTTCTATTGTTGAAATATTTCTCTCCTCACTCTGCTCCCATACTACCCAATTAAAATATAATATTTACTTTATATATGTACTGTATATTCTTAATAGTATTTAATAAAACAAATTTTGTAACAGTTTATGGTAGAAAGAGTCTAACCCACATCAATATTTAGCTAATTTTATAATAAAACTACAAATTAAGATGCTAGAAATTGAATGTCCGTGGTATTTGTAGAAAATATTCACACGAAAAGTTACATTTTATCAGGAACAAAATAAGCTTCATTGTTTAATTATCATTCACTATAACGTCTACCAATAGAATATAGTATCCAACAATATGGTCTGAACCCACTTCATTGGCCGCATCGTCTAGGGCAGGGGTTCCCAACCTTATGCCCGTGGGTGCCATGGTGCTCGTCAAGCCTTTTCCGTCTGTCCGCCCCTTTTTGATTACAGCTGAAAAGTTCTTGACTAATAATTTTAATGTCACTTTTCCGACAAAAATCAAGTTTGTACTTATCCCCAGTTTTTCTGTTCTGAAGAAGTCGGCGATTGAAAGCCCCCCCCCCCACCCCCCTCTTTCAAATCCCTTCCTCTCATTTCTCTTTTTTGCCGGCTCATTTTCAAAGTGTACGTTATTACTCGGAACTATAATCCTACTCGCTAATACCACGCTAATACTTCCTATTTCCTTTGTAAATATCTTGACATGTTCTACCCAGCTTTGTTGCCCAAACAAACACACAATAAACATATATTTTAAAAATGTACCCAAGCACCAAAATGGTGGTGAGTAGTTAAATAGTTCCTCGTGTATTTAGTGTGCTCTTGATAATATCGTAAATAAAGCAGTATTGTTTCTATTTATTGATATTGACTTTTGGTTTGGTGAAGATTGTTTCAATTGTTTTAAACTGGTTTCAGACTAACTTTGCGTGTTTACCATTTTCATTATTTTAAATGCAAATTAAAAAAATATTTTTTTTTTTAATTTTAAAATTATATTTTTTTAATGATATGTATTTGTGTATGTTTTTTGCATTATTAATTATGTTCGTCTATAAATTTAGTTGAAAAAGTGATTGGTGCCCGCCGTACTACTGTTAGCTTTGAATGTGCTCTAAGGTACAAAAAGGTTGGAGACCTCTAGTCTAGGGCTTCAATCTCGCAGTAGACAAGACTGCTGGTAACCAGAAGATTGAGCTTCAAATCTCGGCCGGGTGTGCTCAGTTTTTTCTCTCCAAAATTGTTGTTCACTCCCTCTTTCTTTCCCCCTCGAAAATGCGAGAACACTTCATCTAGACATAACCTTCTTTATTCCTAAAACCAATATCACGATTAGCACATAAGCGTACAACCCTAACGGATGTTAAGTCACGGAGCTTATAAAAAAGGTTGATTTGATTGTTTTTTTTAATGTTTAAATCCTACTTATCTTCCTTACAATCTCTTTATTTGGAAAAATTATAGAAATGTATGAAAATGTAGGTATTGAAAATCATAAGATATAGTGTTATTTTCTAAGCCGCTTCCCAAAGTGGGATTATTTATTTGTTTTTCCTATCAAAGATCAAATGAGTTACTTTAAAATACATTTGGGACGTTAAAAATATGATAGCAAAACTATCTGATGCACCTAGCGCACCCACAAAACAATAACCACCTATCTTCCAACTTCTGTCGTGGACTTCCAACACGGAGTTCTGGGATGCGACCCGACTGACACACATACATTTTATCAATAAAAATAAAAACGAGTATATTTTTATATATAGAAATGAAAATATTAAATAACTCGTAAACAGTTCTTATGCTATAATAAAAGTTAGTTAATTAAGAGTTAATGGTATCCCTACTAAAAATAAACAAATGATTCAAAGATCACTAACAGTTGTTCAGGTGAGTGTTAAACTTAAGTTGGTTTAAAATTTTATCATAATACAAAGAAACTATTTGGTATTTTATTTGTTCTAAAATACACACGGTTGGAGGCCTCTAATATTTCATTGTAATTAAACAAGTATATATTCTGTGTGTATGAATATATAGTCTACATATATATATATATATATATACTTATTATCTTTATATTTATAATATATATATTATAAATATAAAGATAATAAGTAGGCCTGTATAAATATATGTGTATATAGGTATATAAATATATAAAAGCTATAAATATGTAGGTAATATATATGTATATATATATATATATATATCTGTGCCTATATATACTGTACATTTAGCATCTTCTATTTATTTATTTTGAGAGGGGTAGTGGAAAATCTTGAGGGCGTAAAAGGGCGATTAAGTGAACTTTGAGATGTTTTAATCATTTTAATTTGTTTTTGTTGGGAAAACATTTGTACTCTCTTAAATAACAAACTTGTGTTCTACAATAAACAATGTCAGAGCCCAAACCTTACTGGAGGTTGAAAAATATTATTCATATGTATAAATAATATCTATCAACATTCAGTAAGATTTTACTAATATATCTATTGTTTTAACACCACGTTTTACTGATCATTTGGGTTACACGCTTATGTAATTATTATGAGAGTGGGTTAAGGAATTAGTAAGGTTATATTTAAAGAAAATGCATCTACATTTTCTTGGATGAATAGTGAAAAACAATTTCGTAAAAGCCACCCTCATTACATCCAACTAAGATTCGAACCTATATCTCCATCATCGGCAGTTTTCCCTACGGCGACACTACGTGGCCACCAATGCGGGTCCTAATAGATAATTAAAACTTTAATAAATAAAATTTAATCTTTTATGAGACAATGTAAATTTGTATAAGGTTTTAACTTTGATTATAATAAAGTTTGTTATTCAAGAAAGTACCAAAGTTTTTCCAACAAAAAAAAAATTAAATTATTAAATCATCTTAAATTTCCCTTAATCACCCGTTTACACCCTAAATAATCCCCACTCCCCTCTCAAAATAAATAAATTGTAGATGCAATCGTTTAACATTCCTGATGGTGTATTCTCTGTTTCCTCATATCAGTAAAGCATTAGCCATAGATGGCCATTTTATTCCGTGGCATACAAAAGATGAAAACAAATTATGGAATATTTTAACGGAGGAATTTCAGCACTCACTCCCCCATAGGGCAAAGATGACCTTTCTTTCTCCTAAAGTTCAAGTGAGATCTGATGTTTATTTTTTTTTCCAAGTCATGGTTATTGTTCCGGATGGTACAGTACAAAAAATGAAATAATTTGGTCTGTCCACCTGGTTCGAGCAAGTTTGAATAACAACATTACGCTCTAACTAGGACTCGCGCGTCCCAATATTCCTTCCCGGGGAAATAGTTAGTGATCTATGGACCATACATTGCGGTACCGGCCAAAACATGGCGGAGGCCATTATATCTCTAACAGGTCCTATTACATAAAAATACCTTAACTTGTGATATTTGGAAGAGCATGAGTGAAGGAGGACTATACACTAAGGCGGAGTGTTTCAACTGGTGTGCGGTAGCGCATTGGTATGCCGCGAAGGGTTGGCAGGTATGCCACGGGAATTTGGGGGAAGATCGAAAAAAGAAAGCGAGAAAAAAAATATTAGGAATAAATATAAATCTCTTACAATCCATATTCAACATTATTTTTAAAATAAATACAATTATTAGAATTTTAGCTGTTGCACTTTTAAACACCAATATTAATATCCGTTATTTTAATGATAAAATTTCTCCTTTAAAATTATGAGGGTGTGCCTAGACAATTTTAGAGTTTTTTTCAGTGTGCCATGAGTTGAAAAATGTTTAATACCACTGCACTAATGTGACCATTCGCCCACTATTTTCGGTGATAATCCCTGAAATAGGACTTATGTGCAGGGATAATTTATTACCCGATCCGTTAAATAAAATAATACAATTTGAAATTATATATGGGTTGAACAAATTAACTTTATTTAGGTAATTTGATAAAATTATTAAACGCACACTCTGGCAAAATACGCACTTTTTGCTATAACTGCGTGCAGGCTAGTTTACTACTTACATGTACTGTAACCTTTCACATTCATTGTATACATTTCACATAACTTCTTTATTGGCTCTGTCAAAAAACACAATCATAAAAAAAACACGAAGATGGGTGTATTATATACTTTTTAAATCAGATTTTGTAATGGGTGTCTCTTAGAATGCCAATAAAAAGTGGTCGCTTCCATACACACACAAAAAAACTCCTCATTATCGAATTTATAGGAAAATAAAAATCCGTATCTAATTACAGGAATGGAATTTACAATATTTATTTAAATAATTGTTTTATCCTAAATTAAAAATCAAAACTTCAATATTTTATTGGTAAGACATTATAGTTGAATTTATAGAAGTTACAGATAATTGATCAAGTTTATTTGGAAAATATCTGATTTTTGAAACATTTAATAATTAGAAAAAGTTTAGTATTTCAGATTAATTTAATAAAATATATAATCTATTTATGTGTAGTTAGAGTTTTTAAACGCTGTCTTAAATCAATTCATCGTAATAATATATGAAAAAATGAAGTGAATGCTCTAATATAAAAAAAACTCTTTTATCACTTTATCAGTACGAAGTGAAATAATAGCAAATAGAAAAAAGTAGCGAAGTTCAATTGAAAGTGTATAAATAAAGTATTATTCTTAAGTGATGTAAAACTGTCCAAATCAAGTGGGTTTTTTTTCACATGCATTTACTTTTATTTCTTAACTTTGTAGAAGGAAGAAGGAGAATAAAGAGAAAAAAAAAGGAATATAAAAATGTAACTTGGGTGTTTCCCCCTAAATGCAGAAAGAAAATAAAAACCGTCCTCCTGTGAAAACGTTACTCGCTATCTTTTGTTCCCTTGGAAGTTGCCACCCACGACAAAGGAAACAGAATACAAATAAAAGTGTTAGTCCTCGCAGCCAAACCCATCACTCAAGGGCAAAAAAAAAAAAAAGTAAATCTTAAAGAGGTCAAAAGGGGGAGGGATATAATAACACTCCCACCCTTTCATTCTTTACCCTTTTTTTTATTTAACTTCCCTACAATGTCCACAGTGATAAATTTCAACTCTCAGACTGAGAGAGGAAATTATTCAAACAAGACAAAAAAGGAATGAATATGGAACAAGGGTGGCATTTACGGTCGTGATTAACTGTGGGCGGGTGCTTTACTCTCTTACTAATTTCACGTCCACCGCCATCCGATACATGCATGTGAAATGGAAGTATTCTCTTGTTGAAGCTTCTTCAGGTTCTTTATCGCGTCGACATTCACCGTCAAACAAGGACAGACCAAGTAAAGGTACGTTTGTGTTAAAACTGATTCACATGTTCATCAAATCGACAGAGCAGAAGATGGCAGAAGACTCAAAAAGATTGGACAAAAAGTATAGTTTTATTAAATTAATACCTCAACATGAATTCGAACACTAGATCTTTGAACCTATGTTAATTTAATTTTGTTAGTACGCGTTTTCCATCTTATCACATGATGTGTTTTTTATCACTGCGTCTTACTATCCGTCTGGGTTGTCTGTTTATGTACTAACTACGATAATGATTTTAAGAGAAGAAGAAGGTTATATTAATAGGAAGTGTGCTCGCATTAATGTGGAGGGAGAGTGAAAATACATTTTTGAAAAACCCCCTCAGTAATCCGGACCAAGATTCGAACCTCGATCTCCCAGCCATCGGCAGTCTAGTCTAGTGCAATAGTAGCGCCTTAGACCATGTGGCCACCGAAGTGGGTATCTTAAATTAAATGATCTAAAACGCTTAAAGATAATATTAACACGAGATCTAAGACATGACAAAAACTAGGGCTGAGTCCTTACGATACTTAAGGTCATTCAACGATAAAATTGTTGCAGCATTTTAACAAATGTGTAATTAATTATAAGCTATAAATAGTGATTCAATGATTCCAAATCATTACAGATCAAGAGCTCTAAGGGGTCGAACTTAGGACCTACTTTCGAACCTTTGTTAAAGTAACGTATCTAGTGTATGGGATATGAATTTAATAGAATTAAATATTCATAAGAGGTGTATAAAGTGAAATATTGAAAATATGTTTTAAAAAGGAGTTTAATATACAAGCAATTTAAAAATGGTAAAATAACATAAATTTGAATCATATTGTGTGAATAGTGCTATTTTCATACCCCAATTACTTGATTCACTCACATTTTATAGCATACAATATCGATTTAGATTTTTTTTTTCCCTAGCTTTACTCGTTAATTTTATATGTCTTTCCGAATTGATCCTTCCAATTATAGATTTTAAATTACTACTACATAAAATGTCTTGTTTTAACTGTACTGATCGTAGAGACAACACAGACTAGCAGAACATAATATACCAAAACTTGGCATAGGGGTCAGATAATCCCAACTAATGACACACTCAGGTAAAGTGGGTCCTCCTCAACAGCAGGGCTATTATGAACACCACGGGAACAGTTATCGAGAATCCGTTTATAATGTACCGTGAAACTACCGACAAATTCGTTTATGAAGGTCGTCGGGAGATACTAACCCAGATCGGGACGGTAGCTAGGTCAAAAAGTAAGTGACCTCTCTACTCCCTCTGTTAACTTACCAAATCGTCTCACGTTAGTGCTGATTTTTTTTTTTCTTTAAGTGTGTTTTTGCATATTATATCTCTGAATTTTATTTCTATTTGCAATTGCATTATAAATTATTTTCATAAAAAGCTTTGTTATAGTGTTATAGCTATTAGTAGTAATAAGTAGTTGTTTGGTAAGGACTGGCCTTAGCGTTCGGCCAGACTGACAAGCGTGCGAGCGAGCGACTGCGTGGCCAAACTGGCGAGCGCATGATAGCAGATAGCTCTCGATAGTTGTCTACGAGGAGGCAAAGGTTCTAATCATGTCACTACCCAGCAGGGCGTGTGGGAACAGCTCGCCGATTGGTTGAATTTGGTCACGTGACCACGCCACCTCATTCTCTGATTGATTGTTGGTTTTACCCTCCCATCCTTTCCCCTTTTCAGTGTTCCAAACTTGTTTATTTTTGTCTAATTTTTTATCTATGTTCATTGCTTTTTTATGTGTGCCCAATGGTTATTTATGTGTTAGCAATTATTTTTTTATTTGTGACCATTGTATATTTATTCATGGGTTTTGTATGTCTGGGTAGGGTTGGGACGGGGTGTTGGAGATTTTTATTTATTTATTGGAGTGCAGTTCACGGCGTCGGGTACGGGATTGACACGAAGCACGAACCTTTCCCGACGGCCACTTAACTAAGAGTGCGACCACTGAACAGCTGACAGCGTATCGCACCCGTAAGACCCCTTTCCCTTTTCCCTAACTCCCCACCCTCCTTACATCGCCTCGGCACAGAATGAACTAAGTTACACTTACTGCTCCCTCTCACAAGACTCTGTTGGACTGCATTTCACCTCACCTCCTCTCCTCATTTCGTCATACCCCTCTATCTGTGAGGTCAGTGGGGGTCATCAGATGTCGCAACAACCGTAACTTGTTAATTGTTATTAATTTTGAAAGAGGGTGGCAACGACCCTGTTGAAGAGTCATGAACCCCACTCCCCCAAGGCTGCTTGGTGCATCGGTCGTGGCCTTCTGAAGATAGCTGGTTCAGATGTGATTTCCACCCAGCCCCAAGGCCACTTGGCGCATCGGTCGTGGAAGGTTGCAGGTTCATATGTGCTTTCTAATGATCACTTTAGGACCTAGGAATAGATTCACCCCCCCCTCCCCCATCAGAATTAGATGAGCCTGAGATTTAGATGGCGTGCACACTGGAATACAAGCCGGGGACGATGAGGGAGGAAACCAGCCTCAGTACACACGCATGACAGGAATTCGAACTAAATTTTTCAGGTAAGCGTGGGATAAGAAATGATTTTGACCAGGCGAAAAGTGTAACAGCATTTGCCAGGGATTGAAATGTGAAGTAATTAGCGTGTGTTGTCCTCCTAGGGACTTGAACCCCTACCTTCTTACGTCACAGGACGAGATGTGTACCCACATTTGTGCGTCATTGACAACTGAACCCGAGGGGGGAGAATCAAACCCTCCAACACCGTCTGGATATCTTTGCCCAAATTAAAGAGAGAGACAGGATAAAAAATTAGTGATGTACCGTCATTTACGTAGGGCTGAAATGTTAAAACAGCCAAAGCTATTATTTATGCTTTTAGCTAGGACTAGCATTTGTCAACCTAGCAGGGACTCGAACACCCTACCTCCTCCCATCACAGGGCAAGATGTGTACCCGCATTTACATTGTTGGAAAAATATAGGATATAGGATCTCTCTAGCCAGAACTGGAGAAAGACGTCCATCTTCGGAGGCAGAGCTAGTGGTAATACAGGATAGCTGTAAATAGCTTGGGCTCGTGCATTCACCGATCCACAAACAATATATCGACCAATAAGAAGCCGCCACCCCTACATGCGGCAAACCCCGTTGAATATACCATGAAATCATTAAATTCTATAAATATAATTAATAATGGCGGCTATTAAACATCAAAATGAGATTCGACGCACTGGAAAATTTGCTAAATTCAGGTATGTTTTAAAACATTTTGTATATTTTAATGGTAACTATATTGCTTATTACGTCTTTGGTGTACAGCGGTATTTGTTACTTTGACAGACTTTCAAGAAAACACACCTCCTCCACCAGCAGCGTCGGTAGCGCCTGGTAGCCCGGAAACTTTAGAGCATTTTAGCAAGGACAAATTTTGCCTGTTGGATGTTGATTGGTCCATGGGTAATTAACGTCCTGCTATATATTTTATAGAATTGTCGGTGTTTTTTCTCTCCCGCTATTGTAATTAATATGTATTTATTTAATTTCAGAATATTGGGATCCATACGAGCTGGACACCAATCTCAGGGAGCAAGTAGTGCCCTCGTGGGATTTAACAGTGTGTATGCGGGCGCTACCGCTTGATATCGGCGAAGCGGAGAGTGGCCCTGTATCGGCGCACCTCCTAGAAGTGGTTGGTGCTCTGCACAGTGCCAACACTATCACGCCACCGTCAGTCTTAAGCCCCCTGGACCTTACTGACGATAGAGGAAATTCGATCACTGATGTTTGGGGTGAATTGCATGCAATAGACAGGCTGATATGTAAGTTTGCCATTATACATTTTAGCATCGTCTAAAAGTAACTATACTATAGCCACTAGGTTCGAAATAGACAGATTATTACGCAAGAGCTATTCACGTCCTCTCTTCCCCCAAACCACTGTTGTTTTGCCAGCATACCAAAACCTTTTGTCAGCTAACCGTTTTGAGAATATCTGCTCTTATATTCATGGTATAGAAGGTTATTATCACAAAAGAGAAAAGAGAAATAAAATTATAACTGTCGCTTTAGCCTTGTTTGCAATAGGCTGAATCAAATTCAACCGCCATCTTAGTGCATTCGATAGAATGTCTGTATACTAAACTATAAGTTCCGGGCTCAATTCCCAACATGGCTAAAAAATGTTGGTCTGATAAATTAACAGAGAGCGGGATGGATTAGTGGATGTCCTAGTATTTAAGTTATTCGCATTTTATGCATAAAAAGTAGCCCGAGCTTTATGCTGGAAACCAGTAACCGATTTAAAGGCTCCTCGTTCCTCTCTGTCTTGGTTCACTACTTTGTAAATTATATGTATATCGCTCACAGCCACATTGTGAATATTTCCTACAGTCATATAGGCACTCCCCGCAATCGTATGACCCAAAAACTTTAAATTAATATAGCTGGTACTAAGCTCCTGATTTGTAGGGTCCACCGTACGATATGGTACACATATATTAATTGCCCAGCTGTCCAATGTTGTTGCTGTTAACTGCTTGAATCTTCTGCGCCGTCTCTTAAACGCGTTCAAAGTTCAAAATGTTAGGTGAACCGAGCTTTACTCCTGTGCAGGTAAGTATCAGTTTTTCGTACTAAGCTTACACACGTATTCATCTGTTAGAGTACCAAAACGACAGGTTAAAAATACACAAAACTCGCCTTCTAGTTAGGCTATAGGATGTCTCTCGAACTTTGTATTATCTGCTTTTATTTTATATACCGAATACTTTTGATCGACGTTTAGATCACACAATTTTATGGTCTGCATGGTGTCAACAATATTTACCAGCTCCAGTAACTTTTCCATCTTGAACCGCTCTATAAATACTTATAAATAGATGACCAAACGGGCACCCCCATATATATTTGCCCCTCCCTCGAACAACGTCACGTGGTACGAAATGAACAGGGTCAATGACCTCATCTACTAGCTCACGGTTTTCAAGGTCACGATCTGTTCTTGTCTCGACGCGTCTTGTGGAGCGCCAAACTGGCACCAGGTATGAGTTATTAGAGTTGCGACAGTGCGATGACGTCAACGGGAAAACCCATTGCTGAGGGTGATGGTTGATATGGTCAATGAACTAGCTTATGGTTTCAAGGTATCAATCGTTTCTTGTCTTGTCGATACACCAAACTGGCACCAAGGAAAACATATTGCGATATCATTCTTGCCTCGACTTGTCAGAGCGACAATTTGACGACGGTGAGTGGTCAGTTCATGTAAAACAGCGTTGATTTAGCGTTACTCATTAATTGTGCTCACGCGCCCGCCGAATGTTGTTGTATTCTTGGGACGTGTTTATTTTTTCCGGCCTCACAAATGCGGGTGCATATCACACCCTGTTACGAGAGGGAGTAGGGTAGCCAGAGTACGTAAATGATGGTACAACAGCTAATTTTATTTAAAACTTTTTATGTTGGCTCAAGTGGTTCAAGGAATAAAACTGTTGTATCTTTTATTTCACTTTATCCTTTGATAGCAATTTGTCACAATGCATTTTATAATAGTTTTTGTATACATGCATCGATGGTCGCTTGGTCTAAGGCGTAGTTATACTAGATGGCTGATGACAGGGTGATCGCCGTTTGATTCCCGTTCTGAGATTGATTTTCAAATGAAAGTACACATGCTACCTGGTCTAGAAAAGTCTGGCCGACCAGCAAAACCCCTTCTCAAATGGGGGGTGCACTCGGAAGGAAGTATGACAGTTCTTACAGACATTAGTGGTGCTAAATACATCGAGGCTCAAATACCGGTGTTCACGCCATCTAAATGTCAGGCTCATCTAATTCTGGCGGTGGGGGAGGTTGAAATTGAATCCCCAGTGGTGTAAAATGTAGGTATTTCTCCTTTTGGAACATTTTCTTCATCATCTCTACCACACGTTTAGCCAGAAATAGGTGCGTATAGCCCTGGCAGCAGAGGTCGTGAGTTCTAAGAGGTGTATTGTCACTAGTTTCACTCTCTGGAACCCGAAAATTTCTACCTAACTCCTCCGGTGCATGGCTGATACCTCCATCCGCGCATGTCGACAGACGATACCAAACAACCAATTTTAGTAGACTTTTCTGGTGGGGGATAGTGGCCCCTATCTGAGAATTCCGAGGCCCCTGATTGTGCATAATCAGAGTTGTGTCAATGCTCTATAGTTCAGGAAAAACCAATTACCACATAAGGGTTGGTGCAATGACGTCACTGGTAAAACCCATTGCTGTGGGGAGAGTTGCCTAGGTCAATGACCTAGCTCACGGTTTCAAGGTCACGATCTATTTTTGTCTTGTCGAGCCACCAAATTGGCACCAGTCATCAGGGAAAACCCATTACCACATAGAGGGTTGAGATACCGAGAAACCCCATTACCGCATAGTGAGTTGTAACACATGCCTTGATGGAGGAGGGAGTGAGGGGAAGTGAAAGAGGGTTTCAAGGCAGGGGGAACCATTTATCACACTCTGCACCAAACGGTCGTCAGGAGAGGCTCGTGCTGCTTGTTCCAGGAAGTGAAAGGCAGTCTAACAGAGTTTTGTTAGAGGGAGTTAATGTTCACTCTATTCTACGCTGCCGTCATAAGATGTTCGTGCTTCGTGGTGGTGCCACGGGAGGAGCGCCCGAAGCCATGTACTGCACGCCAATAAATAAATAACTCCAACACCCATCCCAATCCTACGACAATAAACTCCCCACACCAATAAAAACAACTCCAAGGCTCGTCCGAATCTTAGCCAGACATAAAAAAAACAAATATGGACAAGAATAAACCACTGAAAGGGGGTCAGGGGGAGGCGTAAGATCAATCAGAGAGTGACACAACATTACGTAGCATCCATTCAGAGAGCGACAACCACATTGAGTAATCATCACAATACATATTATCTCCACATCGGAGTCAAAGGTAAATGTGAAACTTGAACAGATGGTCGTGCTAGGTATTCTTGTCTCAGTGAACTGAGGGTGGTTTTTGACAAGTGATTTACTGTTGTGGTTTTCTCATCATCTCTCCATGCTATGGTGATCCTTATTTGTAAAAGCCTACTTTGATTATAATATTGAAGCTTTTTAGCATATCTGTTATATATATACACATACATATATGGTTTATGATCTTACCAAATAAATTAAGCCATTAGTAGCAAGTGTGCTAAGCCTATCGATAGTAATAAAATGTCAAAATGAGAAGTAGTCCAAGCACTCAATGAACCAACATACAATAATAATATTGCCTAGCGCCTGTAAACTATACTGTACCGGATCGAGCGTTTGCGCTTGAATAATAGAGCCAGTTCTATCTTTTAGGCACGCGCGCTCGGTCGCTTCAGTCTGGCCACCTCTAATTACAACCAATGTGTTCTATTTTATTTTTAAGTCGCTTGTGCAGTTTGGCCATCCCTTTGACAGGATTTTGGTTTATGGTATTTTATTTAGATGTTTATGTATTTTTAAGCACAGCTATTCGCCATTAGTTTATATATTCCTTATTCCAAGCTTAAGATGGCGACTTTATTGTAAATTGAATAGTTATGAAAAAGAGTGGATAGTACTTGTACTAACAATTGAATTATACATTTTTTTAAAATAATTATATAAAAAATAGATTCACTCATAAGTTCAAGAATGTCTGAAATGTGTAAACTCGATATATCGCCTAAATGTCCATCGTTTGAATCTTGGCCATTATAACTCAAAGTCAGTGACAATATCTATTGGTAATTTTGGCAAATACTTAGTGATTTTTGTTAAGAGGTAATGTTTATTGAAATTTGTATATCCTAAAGTGGTTCAATGCTCCGTATTCTTAGGTGTGTATTAATAATAATGAGTTAGAAGTATATAGTACTAAAACAAAGAACATTATTTTAATCGGCTCTGTAGGATAGCTACTATGCCTATAGCTTTACGGAATATTGTTTAATTACTGTACTATGAATATTTATTTGTGAAGTTCAGGTAGCATTTTTAAATCATGTTGGTATATAAATTAAATAACCAATCAGATTGTCTTTTAAGAATGGAGAGTACATTTTAAATATGTTTAAACTAATATAGTTAGACCTTAAAGGAAGTGTTCTCAAGGATCCAAAACACTAGTCATAATATATTTACATTATTTTAATAACTTTTTATTCAAATATTTTGTAAAAATTACTTCTTAGTTAATAAATTATATTTACAATAAAATAAATATACTTGAAGTTAAATTGTTTTTATAGTGGGTGTACTCACATTTCCTCTTTGTTTACGGACATCTGTGATGGTGCAAAAATAAGAAAAAAACCTCTCATATAATATAGCCTATATACAAATGGTCTTAAATGCACTTCCTAACCTTGTTTAATAATTTTAACACAATCACTATTAACCACAACTTTGTAATGTGTGGAATGACAGGCCTACCTCATAGTTCGGAATCCACGTTAAACTGTAGGTCCTCCATTTCCTCCTACAATCACCCTACCATTACACATTAGCGTAAGTGCGTATAACCCGAACGGGTAGTAAGATGAGGTGCTAATGATGATGATAATAATAATAATTTAACTCAAAAACGAAAATAATATGTTAAAACACAATGAATAATTTAATTTAATCACCTAATCTAACCTTACTAAATAGCTAAAAAAAAAACCTAGGATATTCAAACATTGAACTAACCACCAACAAATTACTTAAAGAGCGAATAAAATCAAGCGTAAAATACAAACAAAAACTGTTGTCGTCTGCTCGGGCGAACCAAGGCGCTATGAGCTCTGGGAAATATTTATTACCAACTGTAGAATATAGTGCTAATAACATTTTACTGCCAAGCACGCGTTTTCCTGGCTACCGTGGATTTTCCAACGCGCGGTCACAATCACTCAATCGGTATATTTACCGAAAATATATCGGTAGTTGTAGATACCGTCACGTGTGCCGACTGGAACCGACGTGGTGTCATAGTAGCCCTGCTGGTGGGGTTGAAATGGGCTGACACATTGCTACTTTATATATTTTCTAAGATATCTCCTCTTCCACCACCGATTTTAAACTCCCTGGCAAGATCTTATATACTCAAATTATTTAATTAATTACTGTTGTCTAACGATCTTGAACCTCTACAGACTTGAATCCTGACGTATATTATAGATTCAAGGATTTGAGAAAATCTCGGATTCAAAATTAAAACAAATCTATGTTTTATTTTTACTTATTTGGGGATTTGTCCTTAAAGCTCCAATACTGCTTATTGGTGTTACAGCCAAAAACTAATTTTATGACAAACTTAATAATCTGAGCCATACCTTTAATTTACCACTTAACTGATTATAATAAGGCCAATATAATTAATGATTTATAATCAACAATACTAACATTTAGTTACTATGTTATTGTTCTATTATATTTCTTTTCCCGCTTATGTTCATTTTTTTCAATATTTGGACTATAGATTCATAGATAAAACGAAGATTCATATTTGTTTGTAAAATATTGTATTCAAACCAAATGTATAAAAAAAATCGTTTAGTGTGATTAGATTGGAAACTAGGAAACGAATACAGTCTGGTAATGCATACTATTCAGTAATTTGTTGTCATTTCGCCTGCCTGCAAGGAATGTATATTTTATAACTCAGAATAATGAGGTGGACTGATTATAGCTAGCTCAAGATAGGGATAGGATATAATGAGGTGGACTGAATATAGCTAGCTCAAGATAGGGATAGTATATAGTGAGGTGGACTGATTATAGCTAGCTCAAGATAGGGATAGGATATAATGAGGTGGACTGAATATAGCTAGCTCAAGATAG
>CABFVX010008407.1:0-24400 GCA_902151425.1 Timema shepardi | reverse complement strand
CATGTAAGCTCCACCTCCCTCGCACGCGCACGGGCTGCGAAACTTCAGAAATGGCATAGAGCCTTCGGATGCTATCCTCTTAAGTCTTATAATTAATCATACTGGCAAATTTGTTAACCCCATTAAATGTTGACGCCGTTTTGTAGATAGGATACTATATCTCATACACTCGTGTGATGCGGGAAGTAATATCAAATACAAGACATAATAATTGTCAGCGGTATTAATACTAGAAATCAAAGGGGTTTCGTTTACACAGATAAGGAAATATTATTTTGCATTATATTATAGACTTCTTTTTTTCAAAACTCACAAATAAATCAGGTTTTAAATACTAAATAAGGCTCAATTAATGGTATCTATATATTTTTAGATTATGTATAATATAGTAGTATAGTTTCATAAGCAGGAACGTCCTTTAAAAACAGTTAAGAAATTATTTATTCATTTACTTACTTTAAAAGAGATAAATCATATTAACTTTTCTTCTCAGAAAGAGAGAGACATGATTTTTTAAATGAAAAAAAAGAGCATAATGTAAGAGAACTGAACTAACGTAGTTTGTTCAGGAAGCAGTCCTAGTTTGTTATTGTGTAGATGTTTCACAAAGTTCCCTTTCCCGGAAGATTGAGTAGTCTTGCCAGACAGGAAGAGGAAGCGACCAGCGTTAGGGAGGAGTAATGGGAACAAAAAAAATACACACACAAATAAACGAGCTAAATAGAGTGACCTGACCATTCCAAGGATCTACAATGGTACATGTGAATAATAACGGAACTCAAACAATGAACCTTAAAATAATCTAGATTCTAAAAAAAAAAATACCCTCTCTTTTGTTCAAGAGTCACGCCAAAACTTTAAGATTTATAGGTCTGGACACACTGACAATGTGCCTGATTACAAATCAGCAAGCCAGGTTTTGATCTCGATCAATTTAGTCGAGGTAGATTTAATCTAATCGATTTTACATCCTGATTTTAAGTAGATTTTTTACAAGGGCTTGTAAAGGTTCCATCCTATAGAAGTGTGGAAACCCATTGCAGAAATATTGCTTCAACATAATATCCACATCTAAATAATGTTGGTTCTCCAATTAAACCATAAACGACCTTGCAACTGAATAAATGTCTATAAAATGTGATCACAGCTCATATTCAATGACATTTTGCGCAAATTTGACGCAGTTATCTGATCAAAGTGAAGGCTTAGGAAACTATGCCTAGCCTTCTTTTAAACAATTGCAGTCATATTTTGTTAAGGTAACATCATACATTTCAAAGCTGGTTGATTCTTCTTGTGGTTTTAAGTTACAAAGTTTCTTTCCTGTAAGAAATAGCACATTGTGATAATAATATATTCTCCTTCTTTTAAGTCAGAGTTTTTCAAACTGTGCTCCACTTAGCTCTAGTTACTTCAGCCTGCGTGAGGATATTTTAGAATATTCATTTGTTTTTCACACACAATAGCATCGTTAATTAGGATGGAAATTTAAAAAAAAATCTGAATTAAGTACATATTCCCAAAGGAACAACCAAAATATAATCGGTTTTAATTTTGTTTTTATCATTTTATACTTGCAAAGTGTATCTTTATTTATTGAATGTTCGTAATATTAGTGTACAAATATTTGAGAGGTCTCCAGGATGTATTTTTATGGTGCTAGGGTTCCTTTGGTCAAAAATGTTTAGGAGCATCTGTTCTAAGGGAATCCATTTATAGTTCCCTTAATTTGAAGTCAAATATGAACATGGACGGCCAGTATTTGGTTAACCTTTGCTAACAGAAAAATTAAATAATGTTATAAAAAGAGAAATAATTTCTTACTGAAAAGTATATTATAAAAGCATATTTTCTTATTTTTCTCCCCATAAATTAACTGTTATAACTTTCCACAAGATATTGGGAAGAAAGTCACACTTTTTCCTACTTATCTTCACCCATTTTCATTTCGTAGTACACCTGAGCATTTATACGTTATTTGAATAAGTTGACTCATTTATTTTTTAAAGAACAAGCGATCGTTTCAGGCTAGGGTTGGTTATGAGCCTTACTTTGAATAATAGCTTTTAAGTTTTGATATATTTTTACTTATAATATTTGTTTATCTAAATTTATCTAAATAATGAATAGTAAACCGAAAGCAAACTAATCTACTAAGCCTTCTACATTAAAATACAAAAGTATATAACGTAAATTAAAAGCATAAATAATATTGAATCTTCATAAGAAAACACTCTTTCAAAATGTAATTGTTATTTCTGAATGTGTTTGCTCTTCTCCACAATGTGACCCAAAGAACGATTGCGTTAGAATCTGGCAAAAATATAACCTAAATATGTATTTTAGGTTTTATCTCGTTGAATTTGTGAGAACATATTTTATGTAGTTTAGATTATTATCCTTCCAGGCTGTAAGCATATCATTTTAATTGAAATGTGTTGGAATAAGGGAGGTAACATTTAAAGTAAATATACATCAATTTGTGTGAATGATTGGTGGCAAACCATTTATGAAATAATTGCTTTCAGTACACCCTACAAGTATCCTAACAAAGATATTTTTGTCACCGGAAAATGAGACCAATCATGGTGGACATATTATCTCACGTGCCTACCGGTGCAGGCTTAAATAAAGATTCAATAATATTTCATGGAGTATTTTATGTTGAGAACAGCGCGAATTTACTATTATAAGTGGATAGACAATTCAAGTGAAATATATTTTAAAATAAAAAGGTTTAACACACATGCAAGAATTCAAAATTGTTTGAACACCTAAATATACATTTAAAGAATGAATTTTAATAAAGATGGTAGGTAATATTCTGCGAACAACATATCATTTTACATGGTTAACGAGATTTAATATTTATGGACAACTTTAAATGGCAATTACGCCATTATATTGGAAATTGGCAAAATAATGCAATAGGGAAGTGCATGCCATTACTCAGTGAGTGTAGTTAACCTTTCATCTTCTTTAAAGGAAAGTACATTCATAATATACTATACTGTGAAAATTAATTCGGACAAAGTAAAAAATTGATCTTTTTCAAAAACTATGCCTTTATATAATTATTTGCCTTTATATACACTAATAAATACCTGTATTAGTATAAAGTATGTCCTCCTTGAGCAGAAATTACCTCTTGAATTCGTTTTGGCATTGACTCCACTAATTCAGTTAAGATATTGTTGGCTTAATCATCTTGGAACCACACTTTTATAGTATTCGTTATCATGCTTTCTTTGGTGGTACAGTCCATTTTACCTAAATGTATCTTTAAAATATTCCACAAGTTTTCTATTGGATTTAGGTTGGGAGAATTTCCAGGCCAATCAAGAATATTTTTTTTACAGCATGAAAGTCTTGATCAATTTTGAATCGTGACATGAGGTCAAGTCATGTTGAAAGTCCAGTCAAAAGTTTACAAGAATGGAACAATCTTACGTTGTAATGATTCTACGTACTTGGATGAATTCATCATACCTTGAACAGGAGCTAAGTTTCCAGTGCTATTTGCTGTGAAAGAATGCCAAAACATCTGTTTCAGAAGGTATTTTACAGTTTGTTGGACATGCTCAGGTCTTAAGGGTTAACAGTTGCTTTGTAACCCTGCACAAACAAATGAGTTTCATCGCTGAAAATTACCTTTTTCAAGTCATCAGTCCATGATTTATATTTTTGATCCATACTAAAGGTTTTTATTTTCATTTTAGCATTAAAATATTGTTTTTTCGTTGGTCTTCTTGCCTTCCAACCATCTTCCAGAAGCTTATGGCATATAGTTGAACCAATAATATCAAAACTAGCCAATAAATATCTTTGAAGGTCTGTGCTTGCTTTTGTTGGATTAATTTCACTATTTCTGGTAATTTTATCAGTTGGTGGAGTTGTTTTTAGTTTTCTTCCACATTTACCTCTCCTTTTGGAGACGTCGATGCAGATGAATTATATCTTGTAAGAATTTTTGATACACTTGTTTTGCCTAAACTAACTGCATAAGCGACGTCTTTCACTGTTATAGAAGTGTGATCCTTAAGAGCAATTATTTTTGCACCCTTCCTTGGAGTAATATCCACGTTTAAATACTCGAAAGCAACACTTATCTCACAGAGAGAAAAAACTAGCATCCACCTGTCACACTCAAAAGCTCACAACTGAAGATGAAATGACTATTTCCAGTTTAAAACCTGTCAAATCACATTCTTACTGTCATGTTACAACAGTCACACCACCTCAAGACAGATCAAACCGTTTTAAGTTGGTTTAAGACATCAAGTGGCAATCACATTAAAATTATGAGAAAAAAATAGCTTGTCCCAATTAATTTTCACAGTATAGTACAACCCAATTTTTCTGGTTTTTCTCTATGGTTGTGAAAGGCGGAGCGCGTGATAAGATGAAGTTTAATATGTTCGAAAACAAGGTGCTTAGGAAGATATTTGATCCATAGAGGGCTGAGGATACTGGGAAATTAATATTACATAATGATGATTTACATATCCGGTACTCATTACAATACATTGTTAGGATAGTCTAATCTTGTAGATTATGTTGGGTAGGACATACAGCGTGAATGGAAGAATCTAGAACCGTGTTGAATGTATTGGATGATAAACCAAAGGGAAGAAACCATTGGGAATATTTAGATACAGATGGGAGGATAACATTAGAATTCACCTGAAAGAGAAAGGCTGTAATGAGGTGGACTGGATAGAACTAGCTCAAGATAGGGATAGGTGGCGTAATTTTGTGAGTGTGGCTAGAGATCTCGAGTTCCTAATACTATAAAGTGAGTGAGTGAGCGATCTAGTGAACCATTCATTTACACTAATATTATAAAGAGTAAAGATTTTTTTTTTGTTTTTAATGGATAAAATCAAAAACTACTTGACCTATTTTAAAATTTCTTTCACCAATATAAATCTACATTATCAACGAGTAGCATAGGTTATATTTTATTTTGAATTTTTTAAAAATTTAATTTATTCCTAATAAAAATGTCGATAGTCACTCATATTTTATGGTAGGCTCTATGATGACTCTTCAATGTGTGTGTTGAAAATAATAATGCGGGCGGGTGGGGGATGACCTGGTGGTCTAGGGGTAAGGTGTCAGACTTCTGTTCTGGTGGCCGGGGTTCAATCCTCGGTCCCGGAACAGATTTATCTGATTACCAAACCCCTCCTTCACCTCTGACAAGACATATTGTGAATGTGGGGAGTGCCAGGCCTCCACCGTGGTTCGGATTCCACGTTAAACTGTAGGTCCTCCATTTCATCTCACAATGACCCTACCATTACACATTAGCGTAAGTGCGTATAACCCGAACGGGTAGTAAGATGCGGTGATAATAATAATAATTTCGGTTGGGGGAGGGGGAAGGTTCTAGTATTTTATACGTATATGCTGAGTGAATTGAGGATTAATGGATATTATTAGTTTATAGAAGAGTGCTTTTAACCAATTAAACCCCATGCTCAATTTAAAGTATTTTTTTAATGGTTGCAAGGTGCAACTAAATCATACAGCCTAATTTTTTTAAAATTATCAGTAAGGTAATTTATGTTTGTAATTGGATATATTATTTTTATTTTATTTGTAGTTGTAGGTATGAGGGTATGTTCAATGTAAATATAAGGTGTCTCAAGGGGTCTATGTGTGTACTAAGTTTGGTCTAATCCGTTATTTAGTTCAAAATTTATTCAAGGCTAGAACAAACTGCTTCGGTGTCCGTGTGATCTAACGCGCTACTCTCGCAGTAGACTAGACTGCCAATGAAGGGGAGATTGAGGTCTGAGTATCGAATGGCTGTACAAAGGGTGGTTTTACAAAATGATTTCCACCCCTCCCTGCTTTCAAATTCGGGTACACTTCCTCTAAATATAGCCTTCCTAATCCCTATAAACCACTAGCGTTCTTTAGTTTACAGGCATGTAACCTTAACGGGTAGTAAGACGTGGTGCTAAAAAAGTAGGAACACACAAACATATGCATCTAAACCATTCCAATTAAGTTATATTACGTAATGAAAGATTACTAGCCGCATTGATGGGAATTAGGACTAAACTTAAAATTAGTGTGGTCTGGTTTGCCAGTGAAAGAGTTTGAGATTCTTGTTCTGGTAGGTCGTGGTTTTTCTTAAATAGCTAACCACTCTACCTCATTAAAAGTGATGTTCATTTCATCTAAATTATATCTTCTTCATAAATATCCATTAGCATATTGAATACGGAAATCCTGGTATTGTGATGAGGTTGGTGAAGATAATATTATGGTAATTATATGATTATTTCAAGTTACTAAAAATAGATATTAAATAAATGGTATGGTGGCACTTCACCAACTTTATTTTTCTCTCAGTTTTATCGTAAAATAAAGACGTTAAACTAAAAGCCCCTAAGAATTGTTAATCGAAATAACGTACATAACTAGAAAAACACTCCACCATTGATCATAAATGATATAATAAACACTGTTACGGGAATATTAAGCAGAGAGGAACCTCTCTGTCCACCAAGACAATAACAACCAAATTTCAATTGCCAAAGTGCTTCATGAATAAATAAATAAATATATATATACAAACATATATATATATATATACAAACATATATATATATATATACTAGTACACATATATATATATATATACATTAAAACACATATATATACACACTAGTACACACATTTATATATACACACACTAGCACTTATATATATATATACACATTAAAACACATATATATACACACTAGTACACACATTTATATATACACACACTAGCACTTATATATATACACACACTAGCCCACACAATTATATATACACACACTAGCACTTATATATATACACACTAACCCACACATATATATATATATATATATATATATATTAGCATTCCCCCACGGTATTTTCCGTGACAACTGTGGTGCAAAAATTATGTAAGCCCCCTCCCATGGTACACGATTTGCCATGAAAATCTATGAAACGTAATTAAAAACCAGATTAACAATATTTTATTAAAAAATTTGTTAAAAATAGCCTAATTAAAAATTGTGAAAATCCGGCTTTGAGGTGCACCGTCCACCAATATTAAATTTTTCTGATATTTGCGTGCCGTGGATTTGGCTAGGCATCACACACCCAGACAAACACTTATTATTATTACATATTCATACGACTCATTGGCTTTGGTTTGGTTTGGATTTGGTATTGGTATTTGTTGGTATTGGTTTTTTAAAACTATTCCATATTAAATGTTTTATTTCTAATAGTAGTAAAAGTAAAACCAATAGTAGTTATAAATTATTTTGTATCTCAAATAGTTGCAGAAATATGATAAAAATTAAAAATGTCTGCTCATTTAAAGTAACCTTAGAGCTATTTTGTTTGTGGCCTTAAATTGTGGCAATGTACAAGATTTATCAATTTTTTTACAGCTAACTTTGATAAATTCTATTTTTTCACTTTTGCTGTTCATTTAAATATCCTTAATCTAAGGGTTATATATCTAATTTTTAAAAAAATCATCAGGTGAATGTTTATAAAACACTAGATACATATTATTTGCCCGATCGGTAAAATTTTTCCGGCTCTAGTCCGAGGTACAAACAGACAGGTGGCATTGCGAAAACAATTTTTTCTGTTTCAGGTGGTCATGAAACGTCAAAATTTATCAAGTTTTAAATCTTCAAATAACTGTTTGTTCCTAAGCCAAATATATATATTTAAAACCAAACAATATTTCTTAAATTGATTTACCGTGAAAATAACATACTCATTCGTAAAAAGTGGGTACCGAGTCGGCTTGCTCACTCCATTAATCCACGAGTAATACCGGTGTTTGTTGTATATCCCTCGGGGTATTATACGCGGCCTGTCAAGAGATAATATGAAAAGTTATGGCGCGTTTGTGCATACAAACCAACCGGCGAGCCTCACTTTACAATAATAATGCTTTTATAGCGCAGGTGAGCTAATGGAGAAATTCAGATACCGCACATCCCTCCCCGCTCCCTCCCAGCCTTCCCATCCCCTTTCCCCGACAACCCAACCCTTCCTTCCGCACCTTTACCTCTGCTTTGCCAAAAGTTCATGAATCGTAAATATGGAACAATCTGTCAAACTCAATGCTCCCAAAATTGACCGGAGATGGTCGTATTTTTTTTAAACCGGCCTGCCAACCTGATCAGTTTGGGTATTAAATAACAGTTAGAATATTATTTTACAATATGTATAGCCACCAGTCTGGGCTTAACGTATTTTTAACCAATCTAAAAAATGATTACATAGAAATATATCTGCATTTGTGTAGAAGGGAAGTTGAAAGTTATTTATTTAGAATCATATATACACCTGGATGAGACTTGAGCCACGACCTCCCTGTTATTGGCAAACCAGACTAGATGAGCATGACATTTAGACCGCATGTCCACCGATAAATGTTTTAAATTCAAATTAGTTAAATAAAATCTAATTTTAGCTTCTCGGTGTTCAATATTTAGCTAATAAATAAATTCTAGCTTTTAATAGTATTTTTTCTTGTATGTATGGATGTTAAGTAAACCCAACACACATAATTGTTTGCCTGTGACACCTACTTCATCAACGAAGATGATATATGTAGCGAGTTTTTATATCTCTATTACATTTTGTCGATAAATAAAAAATCTTTAAAACTCCATCAGTTTAAGTTTCTTTATATTTAACAACAAAAATAGTATCTGGATTTCCAATTTTGCTTCATTATTTCGTAACTACCAATGAATTAACACAGGCAGACAATAGTTATTGTTGTAATAAGTGAACATTCCAGTTAATACATATTTATGATTTATACACCTAATTTTTCACTTTAATGGTAATTGTTTTAGTAAATTTTCGTTAAGTGAATAAATTTCTCATCTATAAGACGAAAATATAGTAAATATAGTTAAAACCTCGACCCAAAGTTATCTATTATTAAATCAGATGTCATACATTCTAATATAATACATACCTTATCTAAAACACTGGATAAGCTTAAAACTATGGTGAGCACTTTTTTTTATATATAACAAGGCAACTGTGCTTATTAATTTGTTTACTTATAAACTCAAAATAAAATACGTTAGTATTTTGGGGCTATATATATTGTTTTGTAAATGTGATGGATTGAAACATCTCTTAACCCCTATGTAGAATTAATGAATACAAATACAACTGTCATTGACCGACTAGTTCTAGAATGTAGTAATAATAATAGAAACACCACCTTACATAGCAGATTGATACAGTCTTAAATTAGTGTAACAACTCATTTAAATAGAGCATGTGCATTTAACAAAGGGGCCCGAGTTTTGATGGTGAGTTTGGACTGTTTTAAAACCAACAATACTACAATCTAGCCTTTTATAAAATACAAACATTTTTCAAATGGTGACCTCAATATTTCTTGAATATCTGTCATGAGCACAGCGGCATAAGATGAGAGGCTTGTTAAATTAAGGGAAAAAAGTTGTCACTAAATTACAGGACACTCTTGACACATACTCTGTTTATTTTGATCAAAAAAATGTTTTGATATAAAAACTGCAACCACACGGACCTTTTCTAGCTTCCCTTACATTACCAACTTAAGGTGACAGCTGCAGAACACATAGCTCGACATTATGAATAGGTGAAAGTAGATCCTGTATCTAACTTTTCCAGCTTTAAGATAAGGTTATTCCTTAGAAAAGTTGACTGCAGCTCATTAATAGTTTGCCCTACTGGTGAGCTCAGTTCGGACGTTTGAGGCGGGGTCTGGTTTGAGTCTTAGTTGGGTACAAAGGTAATTTTCTGAACTTTGTTTTCTAAGTTTCTGTAAGGAATAATTCTGGTGTAATGTTTTGTTATTCACAATAAATATACTTTAACGTATCTGGATGTATATTTAATAAATTTTAGGTGAAGTACTGATGGTTTATTTTTTGAAATGGTTTCCCACTTTTGGTTCACCTAAATTCTACTTTCTTTAGCCTTACCCTATTAAAGTATGTATATATATATATGTATATATATATATATATATGGATTGCCCTTGCTAAGAAGCATTTGACAAAAGATTTACCCATAGAGATTGGGGATGAACAGGTGTATAGTTAAAGAGCACAACATAAAAAAAGTTTTATATGAGCCCTTAGTTAAATCTCTATTAAATTATTTTCCGCTAGTTCTAATTTCTGTGCAATGCAGTTGATAGGGCAAAGCAAGATCTAAAGGGGAACGTGAATGCTTGAGTTTGAATGTGTTTGTGTGTAAATATATCTAGTGTGTATTGTTTGTATATTTGTAGCAGACAAGCGTATTTCAATCCCTTCTCCATGTGTCAGGTTGGTCTACAGTGGAAATTGCCCTGTCAGAAGGTCTGATAAATAACCCCAGCTGTGTGCTAGGTGCTGTACAGAGGCTTACTTCTAGAGACACTACAGTCTGATTTAGATAAGGAGGAACGTTTGTTTGAGGTTATAGAAGTAACTAAAACAATTTTCATAATATATATGTAAATACATGAGACATATAACCATAACATTACGATATTATAAATGCCTATTAAATAATACTAATAATAAGGTAATATATTATCAATGCTTACAGCAGAAGAGTTATTTCTTATAAAAGTACCTCTATAGCATAATTTTACTATCAATGGCCATAAGAGTTTTCTAGAGAAATTCTCGTTAGATTCCAGCTAGATACATTTTCAAAGGAATGCGGATAACATACGTATATTACTTTATGGCTTAGAACGAACCCAATTTTGGAGTTTAACATTTTTTAAATGATAAAATACTTTAATAAATAACCCATTTTTATAACAATTGGAAATAGAAAGATTTCTTCAAATTTTTGTAAAATAAATTTTTAATAACACCCATATTGGTGGGCAAGAAAGTAAAGATGTAAGTCTAATCAAGTTCCGGCCAGGCATTTGGGTTTTTTAGTCATATACATATGTATTGAGGTGTTTATTCTTAAATGGTTTACCATTTTACCTCCTAGAAAATTTTGACACATTTTCTCTTAAGTGCCTTCTTATTCTTACCCAAGTAGTGTAAAATAAATGGCTAGCCTGAACGAGTAGTTAGATGCGGTGCACACAAAAACTAATATCAAGCAATTAAATATAATTGCATTTACTTATTTTAATTTGATCATCAAATGATTATTTTCCTAAAGTTAAATAAAATATATTAGTGGAAAGCCTTATTACAATTTACGCTAGTATAGCACAAATATTATCACTTTTAAATAAATTTAAAATAAATTTTTTCGAGGAAGGCTCCAATAATTATCTATAGTACTAAGTATTATTTCATAAATAAAATATTACTATTCAAGTTGTTACATTAAAACTCTAGATTAAAAACAATAGCTTTTTCAATTAAAATAAATGTCTCATACGGAAAAAAAATCGATTACTCATATATTCTTTACAATGCTGATCTCACGTCCTGCATCGTACACGTATGTAAAGTTTTCTAGTATTTTAGACAAGTAAAGTTTGAAGCTTTTTATTACAAAACAATTTTGAAGTTTTCTTCTTTCTTCAAAATTTCACCACTTTTTTAAATAAGCGATTAAATCTTAGCCATTCTAGCTTTATTGTTTAGCAAATTTAAGGATTGATTTGATTGAAAAAGGCAAATGTTTCAATAATATGTAGTAAATTTATTATATTTTGGTTTATTTATCTACAATCATGTATCGGATGAACAATTCCATATTACTTTATTATAGGAAAATAATAGCTTTTAATCTCTGAACTAATATACCTTATATTTTTTATGCTATATGTTTAGAGAGTAGTAATATTTAAAACTTATTATTTATTTTGTTAGCTAAGATCCAGCGGCTAATAAGAGTGATTTAACATAAATGTTAATATAAGGTGCTGGGAACATGGATGGCAACACATTTAAAGATGGGTAAATACTGGATCAAAATCAGCCAATGGACTAAAAAAGTATTTTTTCAGGGTAAAGAGGAATATGTAGGGCTACTTGTCATTTTAATACATGAAAAATAGTTAAAAGAAAGCTAAAACTAGAGGTGTTGAATCATTACACTATTTTTTACTATTATATTTGCTTGAATTTACATTTATTCAAAATCTCATAAGATTTTCCCATTTAAACAATACCTTCTATATACTAAATATATAAAAGAAAGTTAAGTAAAGTTTCAATAATTAGTTATTATTTACTTGGTTTGGGGTATAAACAACATTTTAAGAGTTAATTACCTATTTCCATTCTTTTATTAGTGGATTAAATGAATGTGTTAACTAGGCGGTTTAATCCTTTACACAATAAATTTTTTGGTAAAAAAAAAGTAGTCTGGAAATATCAATGTTTCGGGTGAATCTTTCGCACATCAAAATAAATCTAGATTTGTTTGAGTTTTGTCAAGACATTGAAGTCATTATCCGTTTTATTTTTATTTTCGTTTGGATTTTGACTTGAACACCTTATATGAATTTGGAGAAAAACTTGTACAAGATTGGTTTTAATATGGGAGGGACTGTCTAAAACCAAATGGGTCTTTTTATTAAAATAATATTGCATTTAAATTATAATTAGTTGGGGGATATGTAATTAATAAAATAACTGTAACAGAGACAATTTTAATTTTCTAAATGAGTGAGCTGGTGGTTTATGGGTAAGGTGTAGTAGGATTTCTGTGCTGGGAGTCCGGGGTTCAATCCTAGGTCCAATCACAGATTTATCAGATTACCAAACCCTTCCTTCACCTCTGACAAGACGTTTATTAATCACAACTTGTGAATGTGGGGAATGCCAGGCCTCCACGGTGGTTCGGATTCCACGTTAAACTGTAGGTCCTCCATTTCATCTCACAATCACTCTACCATTACACACTAGCGTAAGAGCGTATAACCCAAACGGGTAGTAAGATGTGATGCTACTACTACTACTACTACTACTACTACTACTACTACTACTAATAATAATAATAATAATAATTTTCTAAAACATATTACAGGTACCTTTGAAGTATTGAGTATATATACCCAACAGTTGTAATTAATTAGCATGGTAAATATTTTAATAAATCAACATTTTTTAATGTGGGGACAAAAAAGCAATATCGATATCTAATTTTTAAAGTCTTATTAATATTTTAAAATTGAGATATTTTCACTTTGTAGCACCATCTGTGCTTGTATTAAAATTATTTCCCTTCTAAGACGTTCTCCTTTTTTAAAAAAAAAACTTTGGTGAAACTTTTTTATCACTTCTTATTTCCTTTTTTCCTCACAGTATTTTTTAATTTTTTATTTTAGTTTTTTTGTCACAATAGGAATCCAACACCCGTTGCCTTTATAAATTCTTCTTCTATTGTTCTTTTGCGTCTTACCGCTTTGGGTATGCTGTCACCAAACGCCACTGAATGAAGATAGACGACCAGACTTCTGGCCACATGGTTCGTAATTTTTCTTATACTCTCAGATAAGCTTACTTCTATTTCTTTTCTTTTTTTGTATCCTACCATTATTTCCCTCATGTGTTATTTCAAATTATAGTCCTTAAACGTTTGTTTAATTTATCACCCAAATTTGTCTCTAATTTACCGAATTCATTCAGAAAGACATTCGCAGTATTAAATAGTTCTTAAGAGATAAAACAATATTTTATTACTAAAATACTACAGACTCAAAATAGCCAGGATTTGATCCCAAAATAAACCAGTGACTACATGGCTTAAGGCGTTACACCCACATAATACTTGTTTTCTTTCATAGGATGTGTTAAGAGTTCGAATCTCGGTTGGATGTACTGTGGTTGTTTTCTACAAGTGATTTATCACTGTGGTTTTTAAATATTCTCTTCATTCTAACATAAGTGCATTTTTTCTTGTACTGCCCTCTTCATCTCATTCTACTTGATTAAGCTTAGTGTTCATGTCCGAGTAGCTATGGTGAGAATTTATTATTATTAAAATTACATATGTATACAATTTACATATTAAGCATTATTATAATATTCAAGTTATTAACTTTACAAATTAGTATTATGAATTATTATTTTACTAGCATTAGCGTCTCATGACAAAAATTCTTAGGGAAGCTGGGAATGGGGTTTTGGAGGGGGTCCAAGATCCCCCTACAGAATTAACAAAAATGTATATGCATCAAGAAGCTAATTTATTTGGGGTCTCTTTTTTATTAAAATTATTGGTTTGGGTGTTTTGTTCTGTGATTTACATAAGGCACATTAGAATCCAGATAGCGCATATTCGAGGGAATGATGGCGTAGGAGGGGAGAGCCTAACTTGCCCCTCTTTATTATAATAAATGAGGATAAATTCCCCCTGTATCTCCCACCCATGTTCCACCTCCCCTAAGGCTTTCAGTTTTTAAATTAAATATTCATAAAAGCATTTTATGTTTATATTTATATGTGAACCAACTGTGAGTTAATTAATTACGTTAAATATATATAATATAGGTAATAACAACTATGTATATATTTTAAATTTTCACTTATATTGAAACCTGCAGAATATTTGGCGTATTTGATTATATTTATATATTAAATTTAATTTTATATACGTAGGCCCATATCAATGATCTTATACTCACCGTATTTTTTTCTAGTGTTTGTAAGTCAAGTCCACCCTCCTCTCCTTATATACGAACTCTGCAATGAATCTTTCATGGAAGTCCATTCCTTGCTTCATTTTAAAAAACATACCCTTTTCAATTGAAAAGAGTCCCAAAAGTCTATTTTGTCCCATAGTATATATGGAAGATGTCTTTACTCTTTTTATTGTTGAAAATGATCTCTCAACTGATGAAGCCGCGATCGTTGCCACAGGTTCACACAGTTTTTCAAACGTCTGTAAAAGGACCTACTCTAACAAACTCCACAAAAGATTCGTAGGCACGGCCGGGGGTCAGTAATTTGTACATTTTCCCCTTTTACACAAAACTTCCCTAATTTTATTCCCACCCGATTAAATGTCCACTTTTGTCACGGCTGTGTTAAGAAAGGGGAAGAGAGGGGTATGCGATAGTATCTCTCAGTTTCTTCGACTATAGTCGTCAACCTTCGGACATAGCTTCGGTTGTTGAAAAATTGCAACTTTGTTACTTGCATTCCTATCCGAGTCCNTGTTTTTTTCATTTCTACCCAAGTCCTACTTCTCTTCCCTTCTGCCAATCCTAAATCTATGACGTCACAAATAAGAACTACACTACGTAGAGATATAAGTTGAAAGACGGAAAAATATGGACTTTCAACCAAGGTCGTAGCAAGGGAGGGTTTGGGGTTTGGGGTTTAAGCCCCCCACAAAATTTTATGAAAAAAATATACGGCTTTATTTATGGTTTAAACCATATCACAATTAAGATACAATTCAAATTAGGGGGTTGTGTTACCATTAAAAGCACTTCAGAGATCTTCTTGAGGTTTTAAAATATTTAGAAATGTTCCTAGCCTTCGGTATTTTATGGGTTATTTAACATAAAAAAAACCACTTCACAGAGCCTCAAAAAGTCCTTACTATCTAGAAATTTTCCAAGCCTTCGGCAGCTATGGGGTTATTTTACCATGAAAAAAAAACACTTATAAGAGCATCTAGAACTGTTTATCATTTAGAATTATTTTTTTAGCTTCCGGCAATTGGGGGATGTGCCCACCAAACCCCCCCTGAAATTGTTGGCTGGTTACGGCCTTGATTCCAACAACCATATAATAGACTAGCGCATGTATAGCATGTTACGGTCACTGATATTTGTGGAAAAATTTCTTTCAAACACTTTGGTGCTTGAATATTTTTCAAACATAAAATATGAATAACATAATTACTTATCTTTAAGCAAAGGCACTGCTTGCCTTGCTTTCTCTGACGCGATGCCACTGTTTACTAGAGGTAGTACGGAAAATCTGGTACATTGTGATTCTTATTAGTGTTTATACAGATAAATAAAATTGAAGGCATTAAATAGAGGATAAAAAAGGAAAGATATATATAAAAACATAACACTACTACAAATCAAGAATAATTTTATGTCTTATATAAATCCATCTCAAAATAAATGAAATTACTAAAAAAAGGAACTGTGTAATAAATATTTAATTAGGTGATATTCTAAAGTATAATGTAGTGTTTTTTCATGTAAAGAGATTTGTGAAACAAATAACAGTTTTGGTTACATCCAAAGTAATGGCCCAGATAGTTTTATAACTGCCGATAGAAGTAATTTACCATTTAGTTACGGAAATGTCTGACTCTAAAACTTGACGTTAGCTATTGTTAATGGCGTCATTATAAGTTAGTTTAATTCTATATACGTGTCAATTGATATAACCCTGTGTTTAAAAGGTCACGCTTACCATAAAAAATAAATTGAAATAAACATATTTTTTAGCTGCATTAATGGTCAAGAATCACTATCAATAGCCTGGACTGTCAGTGGTAGAGAGATTGAGGTTCGAATCCTGCTACTAAATTGTTCTCTCCCGAATGGTTTCTAATTCTTCCTTCACTCAAATGTGATTACACTTACTCTAAGGTCTACCTTTCTCATATCTACCCCTTTAGTATAAATATATCATAAAACCTGGGTGGGTAATAAGACGCGGTAAAAAAAAATTTCATTAAAAAAAGAAAATTGCCGCAAAAGACTGCTATTCAAAAATATTATTTTATCTTTAGTTAATTATCTTCAAAAATTACACCTCGATGCGATAATCGGGCTTCTCGTGTCCAAGTTTCATTTTTCAACATATAAGTATATTCAAAGCGGATAGCTATAGTTGAAAATATAATAGTATACATCAACGAAAATAATAATTACGATACATATAAGTATTAAATATACATATAAGTATAATGTGTAGGCGTTATTATATAAATAAACACTCTAAATGTATTTTTTTACCTTCACCCTCTTATATGTCAAGTTTATTTTAAAGTCAAAATAACACATATATTTTGGTCTCGGCTACATTATTAATTTCTTTAGAAGAGCCGTAATCATTGGTCTCTAAGTACGACCTCAATACTTTGAGGGATTGTTCAAGTGACCTTTGCACAGTACGAAAACATTCTAAACGAATTGATGCCCGAGTTCTGGTAATATATTTATTTTAAAATGTCTTAGTGTGTAGGTTATTAAGCGTTTGATTTAAGTGTTAAGGTTTTGAAGGGTTGTTATGAAGTTTACCCGAACTATTTGTAAGGGAATGTGAGTAAACCACAGTGTGAAGTCCTATGAAAACATCACTCTTGCTCACAGACAAATAATAGAAACAAACTCTCAACCTTATGGTGCTTTAGCTGCGCTCCTTTTGCCAGCTTTAGTCCTTCAACACAGGGCCTCGCTAGTGTCAGTTCTGGGTGATGATAGGACTGAACGTAGCGATCCTAGTGGTGAAGGACTCAAGCTTACTAAAGGAGCGCAACCATTTTTACCCCTCAGCTGAGTTTCTGGGTATATTATTTGTCTTTAGCCTTGGTGTACTCGACAGGGGCTATAAAACCCTAGCCACCTCGTTGGTGCTGATCAAAATGCAATGTGAGCTTAACGCCTTAAGCAACACGTTCACCGTTTATAATTTTGTTATTTCAAAATAATGCTACTAGTCTTATTACCCATACAAAATATCCGCACATGTTCGTATATTTACTCTACCAGTGTAATAATGAGTAAAGTACTGTATAAAGAACTGTACCCGTGTTTGTGTGGAGGAAGATTGGGAAACCATGAGGGTAAAATGGACATCTGTACACCCACCCAGGATTTGAACCTTTACCTTATTGTCTCTGGCAAACCTGAAATTTAGTCCACTTCCTCAGTGACGTGGATTAGATGGCTATGGCTAGTCTTGCAAAGAATAATGAGGCGTATCAAGTTTTAATTTCAACCGAGTGTACACACATCAAACATATCGATGGTTCGTTAACCAGGACAATGTCACAGGCAACCACTTCACGATAACCGATCCACACAAGGAGGACACAGAACACCAAGCTTTCTCTTTAGACAATGACTAATGCTAGTGAAGTCTAAAGTTAAGCCCTTGTAAACTTAGTTTGTTTACCGCCCCTTTGTCTGTGCGTGTGTGTGTGAAAGAGAGAGCGAGAGAGAGAGCGTGAGAGAGCAGTTAGTAGTAGAGGCAGCAGCAGCAGCAATGTGATCTTTCCATGGCTAATATGTTCGGTCTCTTGCTAGCTAATGAGTTTGTGAGCGTCAAGTGCTTCCCCTGAGACTTCTCTGTGACGTCCCCGCTGTGGGAAGAAAGGTGGTGGTGGGAGGGGGGTAGAGAGAGAAAGTGGGGCTGTTTCGAGGGCTAGGGGCTCATTCCCTCTTTCCTCCCGTTTCTAACCCCCCCTCAAACCCCCGACCCTCTCTCTTTGTTGTGGCTTGGAGGACCATGACGGCGCTAGCTAACAAGTCAATGACGAAACTACCGGCTACCGGGGAGGCTTTGGAATGGCAAATCAGTTGATTTTGAGCAACAATGTTTTACATACTCTTGACTAGAGTAATGGTTCTATGGCCATAGGAAGATATTTTAGAAAACAATTTTTTTTTGCTTAAAATTGATAATTTTTCAATATATTAACTAAAGTTATTTTATAACTATTGATGATATACTTAAATAATTAAATTTGTAGAAAACATGACTTGACGTATGATTACGTGAAAGTAAATTTATTATAATTATTACTAGCACCACGTCTCACTACTCATTCTGTTTACACGCACTTACACTGATGTGTAATGGTAGGGTAATTGTGAGATGAAATGGAGGAACTAAAGTTTAACTTGGAATCCGAACCACGGCGGAGACCTGGCACTCCACACATTCACACGTTGTGATTAATACAAATCTTGTCAGAGGTGAAGGTAGGGTTTGGCAATCAGATAAATCTGTGTCGTGACAGGATTGAACCTTGCACTTACAACACAGAAGACTGACACCTTACCCCTAGACCGCCGGGTTACCCTAAATTTAGTAGCTTGCATAGCTATCACGTAACTTTTTAATATAAAAATTGGATTATAGAAGGGGAAATAAGTTTTTTCATTGGATGTACTGCTTCTTGATGCCCGTGTGGAGGTTTCTGCATATCTACGGTCGGGATGAGAAAGTTAGAATTCTAGGATAGAGGTAACAAAATTGGCGGGGAGGAAGAGTTGAAAATGGAATTCCGATTTTCCCGTCACCGTTGGTTTATATTACTGTGATAGTGGCGTCTTTGACAGTGTGACCACCGATTCAGGTTGGGATTTTGCTCCCCATATTGGACATCCAATACTTAAGCCTACTTATAATAAAAACCTCTTTTGCTACATCTTAAAAAAATAAGTAAAAAAATTCAAAGCGGAGGACCCTAGTGGTTAGTAAAACGTGGTGCTAAAAAAATCAATTTAAATTAAATAATGTTAAATTAGGCTAATTATTATTCTAATAAATAAGTTAAATATATAATTTTATCCAGTACTGAAACCAGATCATCCAAATAAATAAAATATGTGGAATTATCTCCCATATCACCCAAGAATAATTGCAACAATTGCTAAAATTATATTTTAACTGTTAAAAACCGCTTCGGTGGCCGCGTGGCTTAACGTGCTAATCTCGCAGTAGACTAGACCGCCAAAGATGGAAAGATCGGGGTTAAAATCTCAGTCGGAAGACTGAAGTTTTTTTTCCTAAATTGTTTTCCACTTTCCCTTCACTCAAATGCGGGTACACTTCCTATATATAACCTTCATTGTCCCCAACACACAAGAGTAAATTAGTATATAAGTGTATAGACCGAATGGTTGGTAAGACGTGGTGCTAGAAAAACTGCTAAAAACTACCAGCATACAGCGGCATAGAGTATCGTAAACCATTATATAGTCAATGTGGGGAATGCCAGTTCTCCACCGTGGTTCGGATTCAACGTTAAATGTAGGTCCTTCATATCATCTCACAATCGCCCTACCATTACACATTAGCGTAAGTACGTATAACCCGAACGGGTAGTAAGACGTGGTGCTAATAAATAAATAAATAAATTATATAGCCAGCCATCCTTCACCTTTATGTGTTCGGTTATATATTTATCCCCATTCTTCCGATTCAAAGTCTCTACATTATCCGTGTAGCTTGGTCTCCCGGATAGTAATCGTTGTGTAAAATATTGTATTTAACTAAGAAATACTTTGGTATTAATAAAATTATGTTAAATATTTGTGGGATAAACCATGCAGTATTTAAAGTAAAGAAGGATTTTGGTATGAAGAGCATATTAGAAAATACAAACAAATTTTTTTTTTGTAAACTTTGATAACATTTTAATATATTTTTAGTGTTATTTAATACATATTGATAACATATATCGAAAATGACTGCTATATATCACACGATTTGACGTATGAATATGTGAAAATAGGTCGAGTATATATTTTAGCTGTCAGTTAAGACTCTTTCTATGAAGAAAAAAAAAATCAACCTTTCCATCACCTCTGATAAGACGTGACTTAATCACTACTTGTGAAAGTGTGGAACGCCAGGCCTCAACCGTGGTTCGGATTCCACGTTAAACTGTAGGTCCTCCATTTCATCTCACAATCACCCTACCATTACACATTATCGTAAGTGCGTATAGCCCGAACGGGTAGTAAGACACGGTGCTAATAATAATAATAATAATAATAATCTATGAAAATTGGATCACAAATATTTTATAAATGCCGACATAGTTATTGAAATTACTATTTATTGTATTTTTAAACATGTAAGGGACGTTTAAAAGATACGCTAATGTACAATATTTGCAACCAAAGTGGGTACGGTAGGCTTGGTCAGAAATCGGCCTCAGTTCATCAAAGACTACATAGCACCATTTAGCGCCCTCGATTAGCAAGTTAACAAGTGACTGTATCCTTCTCGAAGGTAAATTAGCCGTGAGCCCAAGGCTGAAAGGTCCATCACTCCTACCACCCCTGCCCCTCTTTTTTCTCCGTGTAGATCTGTAGCCCCTAGTGGTTACTGACCGCTAATAGTTACTGCAGGAGACACTTCGCTTCGCTTGGAACCTCGGTGGTCGCAAAGAGAAAGAACTATTTTCTTTCTCTATGTAGGTTGAATCGCTCTCCGACACCACGAACCACTTTCTCCTCCACTGTTTCGAGTTACACTACCCTACTAGTCTTTTCGTTCTCATCCCCTCCCCCCTCCCTTTTTTTAAAACTCTTTCTACTACCGCTTGTCTCGGCTTACACTACTTTGTTTTTGTATACATTTCTAAATATTTCTGTTTAGTAAGAGCAAAATAAATAAAGTGGGCCTGTGTAACGATGATTTATACATATATTCCGTTCACGATAGGTTTTTATCTGGATGACAGTTCGAAAATCATATGTTTAGGTTTTGGATTGCCAACATTTGTAAAAGATCACAGTTTTGTTATAAATGTAAAGATCTTTAACTACTTGTTATATATTACATTTAAAATAACGTAAACTTAAGTTATCTCATAATATTTAATTTTTTTAAATAATTTATTTTTATCCAACTCGAAACAATATTTTAAATATAATTAAAAGTACTTATTTTTCGTTTTAGAATGTTATTGATTATATTTAATATCGTGCACACATCAATACCTTTTAATACAGGCATCGTATTTACTTGCAAAAGAGAAAATTCTTGTCTTTTTTTTTACACACAATAAATGATTTTATGATTATTTTAGCGTATTTTGAAATATTTAGCTGAATATAGTATTTTTATCAACTGTGTGTCTGCATCATTGTAAAAAACTTGTTTACCGTAATGTTCAATCATATGGTTTAGATTCGTCAGTGGCCATTTTGAAGCTACGTTAGAAGTTTTTGTGAAAGTGGTGTGAATATTCTTTTAAGTGAAATTAAACTATAAATAAACTTTGTGTCGAACCTCAAATAATTATATAAATAATATTGGCCTAAGCTACTGTGGTTAACTATCACATTAATATATTACCATCTGTTTTCATTACAACCATCCAAAGTGATAGATGTCAGCTGTTGGCGTAGTGATATATTAGGAATTACTTCTAGTACTATATCGAGCTGTCATCCAGGAAAACTTAGCTCGTGAATGACTTATACGTCCAAGGCCACCCTTAGCATATGTGGGGCCCTGGACAAATCTAGTTTGTGGGATCAGTTATCTGATTCACACCTCTCTTTCCCTAAACAAACATTATTTTGTTTAATTGTATTACAGTAGCTGGATTGGTACGCGCCGAGGGGGAGATTTTTTAGTTTTTTCTTATGTCAAATCATACATTTTATATTTATTAGCATATATACACAACCACTAAAAGAAACTTTCCAGTGATAAAATAAATCAATATTGTAACATTATTTTATAGAATTTTTTTAAATAGCTACCCTAATTGGAGAAGTATACACAAAATCCTATATAATAACCAAATTGTGATTTAACGTCGTACAATTTATTAAAACGCAATACACTTTTACAATTACATAAATTTCCTTGTTTACGTAACAAGCTTAATACTTGTATGTGAATAAGTATAAATTTTCTATTTTGATTAAAACAATTTGTACTATTTCTAATGAAACAACCTGAAGTATAATGTCACTTATTTCGATCAAAATTTGGAGAATTATCTCAATTATTGTGTAGGAAATATTTTGACGTGTAGTAATATATATATATATATATATATATATAATGTTTATAACAAAAACCATCCAACCAACCAATTAAGCTTAACATAACCTTTCGTAAGGAATTTAAGGACCAAGAAAGCCTAATTAAATATAAATCCATAAGAACATGCTTCTAAGTAGCGTAAATATGCTCTATGAGCATGTTTGTGAATATTATGCAACTTATATAAGAATCATGGAATTTATTGAAAAATATGTTGCTGACACATGAAAGGCTAGGTTTTGTTTGTTTGAGATAGTTTATAATAATAAAAATGTTAACAATTTCGCTATAAATACTTATGACAACATGTTGTGACATTCTTTTGAATATTTACGTTCTATATTTTAACGTTCTTTATATATTTGAGCAATGTAAAATTGTTTGCCAGTATTAATTTTGTTTTTGTTTTGATATATTTTTAGATGATTAAAAATATAAATACTATTATTATATAACATAGAGCAAAATTAAAGAATCTTACCCACACACACTGTTTCCTTATTATAACTTGTCTAGCATGTCAATCAGACAGATTGGACAGCTACAATTAAATATCAATATTTAATAATTTACTAAAGGAAAGAAACAATATTAACATATTTAATTGAATCTACCTCAAGTTTATTTTCTCTGATTAGATGCAGTCAAATAAAATTACGTATATCCCTACATTCAAACACGTAGTTGTTCAAAAATATTGTATTTTGAGGAATACTGTAGCAGATATCAAAGAAGAGGATTAATATTATCATAATTATGAATAAAATACTTTAACGCATACCCTTTGCCATTGGATGAAGTCGGATAAATTTACTTACGCTTGCCATACTGTCTACAAGAAAATATAGTAAATTACATCTATATCACAAATTCTCGTACAAATAATAACGGATCCTAAATAACATAATTAGAACAGATATATTTGAATAAAAGATGCCTTAGTATCTACTCACCCTGTCAAGATGTTCTTAGATTGATTTGCAACATTGTAGAAGAAGAAAATTATTCAAATATGGCAGCCAAACGTGCTTGCATTATAACACCTGATAAAGAAAAGGAGTGAATATAGAGTTCGACCCATTGACCCACTCAACGTCAAGAGACTAGCGGCGATCCAAGGAAACTTGTTCCCCCCTTTTCCCCGCAAGTGGATTTCTCTTGTTAATTTCTCTTTCCCCCCACCTTCGTCCATCCTTCTTCTTTCTATATTCCTGTGTTTATCACCCTTTTTGCTTTGTTCCGTTCGTATCAGATTGGGGACTACATAAGGACCCACGTCCAGGTTCACATTATAGCCAATTTACTGCAACCCAGCGTTGAAGGAGGAACTTCTACATCGTTAAGAGTTAAAGAACACGACGACGACTATGAAGTTTGAGGCGTCGGATACACCGCCATCATGGACAGGATGACGCACTTCGATGACGACTATGAAGTTTGGGCCATCGGATCCACCACCGCCCTAGATAGGACCACCGACTTCGATCAATTAAGTATCATGAAATAATCAACGAGTCCTTATGATCTAAACTTTGTTGTAAAAGATAGGCAATGTCTATTTGCACCTTTTTAGTTTTCGGTATATTGTCGGAGATGATTTTCATTTGTGTTGATAGTATGTCGAGTTGGCAGTTAACCAACTTCAAGTCTTGTTGACTTGCAAATTTAAAGGTTTATTTTAT
>CABFVX010008406.1:0-24400 GCA_902151425.1 Timema shepardi | reverse complement strand
ATATATATATATATATTATATTTCAGGTGAATGGCCCTTTCAATTTTTTAACACAAGCCACCACTTATTTTGTGGTCAAACTTTTATATCATTGAATCACAGGAGAAAGGAATGTATTTGTAAAGACTTTGCTTATAATATTGAAGTATTGATATATTTGGCCTGCAGCAAACTAGGGAACCCAAACACTAAATATATTTTTGTATTCAACCATCAAACAACAAAGTTGATACCAGGGAAGAGTACTAGAATCACTATTATTGCTTTATTGGAACTCATTTGAGAAGGTTTCTGGTGTTAATGTCCTAAGGAGAACTTAAACTGTAATGGAAACTTTAAAACTTGAGATATCTAGATTTCATTGGCGCCATTTAAATAGTTTGAAATTTTTTTACAGAAAAGATAAATTGAAAATTTTCAGGAAAATATTTAAAAAAAATTTCCGTCTTACATTCCTTTCAGTGGTGTAAAGTGATTTCTTGCAATACAACATAAGTTTTACTCAAATATATAATTGCATGTTGCCTTAATATGTTTGGTTTCAGCAGTTACTGAACATAGGCCTACAATAAGGTACCATTAATGATTTCTTAAATTATTTTCACCCTTGGAGCAGTAGAGTGAGAATCATATTTACTTAAGAATATACTTATTATTAATAAATGAATGCTTATAAACAATAATCACACCCCTTTTGAATAACTTTACTTGTAGTACATTTTATTTCTTGTGTATTCTTGCTACTTTACTCAGAGTCAAATGAACAAATACAGAATTTAAACTTCTTGAGCTTTAAATCTTCAACTAACTTCCTTGTTCTATGTTTTCAAAAATAGATTTTGTTGTATTTATGTACACTAAATTAATAGTTGTTTTAATAAAATAAAATTCTACATTAGCTTTACACTCATTAATAAAAATTTAAAAAACACATGTAAAAAAACAACTGTAAACATGCTCAAATTTATATTAGGCCTAAATAAAACAGTCCCTATCTTTATTATTTTACTACTCTCTACTAAACTTTTTTTTTGTGGTTTAATTTTCATAAAAACCCTTTTTTCACCTCTGACAAGACATATTGTGAATGTGAGGAATGCCAGGCCTCCACCGTGATTCGAATTCCACGTTAAACTGTAGGTCCTTCATTTTATCTCACAATCACCCTACCATTACATATTAGTGTAAGTGCGTATAACCTGAATGGGTAGTAAGACGCGGTGCTAATAATAATAATAATAATAATAATAATAATAATAATAATTTTCATAAAAATCAAATATGAACTTTGTCAGCAATACTACTATTTCATTGACTAAACTTCCCTTCAAATTTAACTTAATTTATTTAGAAAAGGTATTTTATAGTTAAAATACTAAATTAAACAAACTGATGTCCAACAGAATAAGAAAACATTTGTTGTATTACCTCATTTAGAATCTTTGAGTTTTGCTCCTCTTGATTACGGCTCATTAGTTCTACTTGAGTAAATTTCTTAAACTCCTCTTTCTTATGTTGTGTAGAGGCTTTAAGGAACCTACACAATAATTACAGTAATTGGGATATGTTAAGAATGATAGCAAAATATTCCCAGGCACTCATTTTTAAATTATACGGCTATGAACTATTATAATTTCCCTGCTTTCCATTGTTTAATTTTCCCTTTCATTAGATACTTATTGTCCTTAGATGAAAATGATGAAGTGAGTTATGATATAGTTAGCACTACTTTGAGTTTTTTTTGTACTACACCAATATTGTTCTAAACTCTTATTTATTTAGCACCACGTCTTACTACCCGTTCGTGTTATACGCTTAAGTACTAATTATGTCAATGGATTGGAATTGGGAAGGTTGAATTTAGAGGAAGTGAACCCGCATTTGCATGGAGGGAGAGTGGAAAATCATTTAGAACACAACCCATCCACCCCTCCCCTGTTCACCTGATTGAGATTCAAACCTTGACCTTCCCATCCTCGGCGGTCTAGCTCAACACAAATTTAGCGCGTTAGCCAACTACACCACTGAGGGGGGTTAAGCTATATTGTTCAAAGTGTTCTCCTGCAGACTTCCCAAGCTTCTGGCGTTTGGGGGATGAAGGGGTTGAGCCTTCCACTAATTTATTATGCTTAAATTACACCTTGTTATAACATTTCATAAGGTGGGAAGGGAATGGGAAAATCTTTTAGACCATGTCTTTAGTAAACACCTGCTGTAGTCGCTTTGGCAAGGGCAGATCCAGGGAGCAATTGGAGGGGTGGTGGAGGAGACAGAACTGAGCAGTATTAATCTAGGGCTTTTAAAAATATATATATAACCCTCAAAAGTGGAGTCTTAGGCCATCCGGGACTCCTGTAAACAAGATAGAAATAAATGGAAATAAAAATTAAACAAATAATTTTTCAATATAACATTTTAATATTTCTTAAATGTAGGTTACATCATCATTCTGTGTTTGCTAGTTTTAGCAAACGTTCAATTAGGCTATTTGGTGTGGGACTAAAATTATATAATTTATACATGCTGAAGAGTCAAGCCAACAAGTCTGCATTCCAACATAGTTGTCCTAAGCCATGTTTTGATTAGACGCAACGATGAAACTAGTTACCATTTACCCTTAACAATCTTTGTAGTATGTAATAATAATAATAATAATAATAATTATTATTATTATTATCACCGTGTCTTATTACCCGTTCGGGTTATACGCTTTAAGTACTAATTACTCTAATGGATTGGTATTTGGGAAGTTTGAATTAGAGGAAGTGAACCCGCATTTGCGTGGAGGGAGTGTGGAAAACCATTTAGGAACCCCCTCCCCCCAGTTCACCCGACCGAGATTCGAACCTCGATCTCCCCGTCCTCGGCGGTCGAGCTCAACACAACTCGCGCGTTAGCCAACTACGCCACCGAGGCGGGTTTGTAGTATGTACCTCTAACTAAATTTTCATGCTAAGTATAGACAATGCCAGTGATACTTCATCTAGATATAAGTTATCAGAACTTTAATTAAAAGAGTACAATAGCAATTTACTAGAATGACTTGGGTTTTGGAGCCAGTTTACAAAAATCCTCGATGATCCAACTCTGAATGATGATAGATTCCAACATTTAATACAGGCGACTATAGCAGGTTCCAAGGCAAGATATTTTGTCGAAAGTTTTCCTCCAACCAAACATAACTACCCTAAAATTATTGATTGAATGTTTAAAAGGCCGTTATGTACAAGAATACCTTCTAGTAAAGGTTTATATTAAGGAACTACTGAAGTTCTTTATCAACAATGCTCTTGAGGCTCCTCCAATCCAGGTAGTAGGTCTAGATGATAAGTTAAAGTCTTTTTTAGGATATCTTGAAACCTTAAACCTAACTACCGAGAAATGTGCACAATTCTGGTTCCCATCAGTAGATAGTAGTTTACCTGAGAGGACATTCAGGGCATACAGCTGCAAGGTAGATCATGACTCCATAACACATGGCCGGTTGAAGAAACTACTTAAACTGATTCAGAGGGAGGAAATAGAAGCTTATCAAAATGTTTCCATGGCTATGTCTGGGTTTGATATTCATGAGTGAGAGCACAAATCCAGGGGAGAAAGGTCTACTAAAGGGGAAGATGACATACCTACAGCTACTGGACTCTTTGCTAAAACAAATAAGATTCATTCATGTGCTTTCTCTAATCAATCTCATGCAAGTTGTGTCTGCTTGCTCAAAGGATATCACTGGAAGAAAAATGGAGGGTTTTAAAGGGAAAATGATATTGAGTTACGGATTTGATCGGTTCGCGTTGGGCGCCAATTAATACGTTACGCGTTTTGTTATGAGATAATTGGTATTTATAGCCCCGTGATCGAGTGCCAATTTTTACGGTACGGAATTATTATGCCCCGTGATTGGGAGCCAATTAAAGAGATACGCGTCGGCAATGTCTCAGATTGAAGGGATACCGTTTAATTAGCTGATAATTGCCCCGTGATCGAGCACTAATTAAAGCGGTACGGTATTTCGGTATTGTGAGATAATTTGTATTTATACCCCCGTGATCGAGCGCCAATTATTACGCTACGAAATTATTATGTGATATTTTAATAATAATAATAAAAATAATAAATAAGACTTTTATATATTGCACACGATTTATTAAAGTGATTTTATCTTCAGTAAGAAAATATTATGTAAAATGATGCAATTTTTGCTGAACTACTGATTATTTCTCTGTAACATTTTCTGTGTACTCTATGGATTTCATTTAGTGGCACTGTTAATAAATTGTGTTGTTAGACTTATGCTACTGGCACTGTTAATAATTTGTTTTGTTAGATTTATGCTACAGGCACTGTTGATAATTTGTTTGGTTAGATTTATGCTACCGGCACTGTTAATAAATTGTCTTACTAGATTTATGTTACCGGTACTGTGTGGATTCATACGCACAAGTGGCTTATATATGACCTACCCCTTTCCCCTTGGAACTCTCGTGACCAGTGTCAAAACCAACTAATAGAGTTCTGGTGACAGATGTTGTGAAGGATAGCTTCCTATTGATAGAGAGAACTAGCATCACTTGNTAGCTTCCTATTGATAGAGAGAACTAGCATCACTTGCTTTTTTTTTAATACTGCGGAGTTGACTTTTGAAAGGAAAAATAAGTTTTAATGGTGCAATCCTTGGACATTATTTCTGAAAAGCGCGTGATTCTCTATGGATGAAGTATTGAAAGGATATTTTACATACAATACTTTAAAGAAAAATACCTTCATCCATCACTTTTTTAATATATGAGAGGGGTCCAAATCATTATCATTACAATGAATATGTTTCATTTGTGTCGAGGTTGGCCATCAGGCAAAGAAATGCAGATGTGGGGTATGTGGTAAATGTCATGTCACCTTGATGTGTCCTTCATTGAAAAATATAGAGGAGAAAGAATAATCCCCTACTAATGGAAATTTTGTCATTTGTCAATAGTTCTGTGAGCTACTCTTGAAGTGCTCTCACATACGCTTGCTGTCAAGCTAAAAGGACTTCACAGAGTTATGTTAGAGAAATGTTAGATACAGGGTCTCAGAGGTCACATATTTTGCAAACCAAAGCCAAGTTATTGGGTTGTATTGAACTGAAAATAGAGACAGTAGGTTCATCAATTTTTGGAGGGAAAATTACTCAGGAACAATTTCATGATTGTTTTCAAGTAGATATCAAAGGGCACTTACTAATTCGTTTCAGTGCACTCTAGAAACCTTAGGGCATTATGTTAGTATTACAAGTTGTAGCACACTTCCTCAAGATCTATGTATACGAATGCTACTAGAGGCAGGCATCGAGTATGAAGATCTTAACGGTCCTATTAACGTCCTGTTAGTTCCAGACATTATTGGAATGCTTCTCATTGGTCGCACGGACTTATGGAGTGACTGTTGTCTAAACAAAACAGGGTTGGACACTAATGGCAAGCGCATATATACGATTTTTAATTGTTCGGCTGTTTAGTCGTTCATAAAAATATTACGGGGTCATATGAGGGGAATGCGCATACTTGCGATACGATTGTAACACGACAGAAAAGTCAAAAGTCGGTTGATGAGGTTTTATGATTATGCTGTCGAACTATCGTCAAGGGCACCCTAACGATCAGTAATTCCGTCAGTATTGTCAACTGAAACGATTATGATGGCATAGCCCTGTGTCCACACCTCTCGTGGACCTTTCCGGTGCTATGGGAGACAATGTGTCAGCCCCCGTTTTCTCCGGTGTCGATAGTAGGGGTTCACGCACCAGACTTGGGGTGCGGCATGACAAGTCGTTATGAAGGGGTTGTACGAATAAGTCACTCAGGATGTTGTCAAACAAGACTTTATTATTCAGGACTCTTATTCTACCCCTTGGATGGTTCGGTTACACAAGGACTCTTATTCTACCCCTTGGATGGTTCGGTTACACAACTGTACGTAAAAGGCAAACCTCTTCTCCGTCCCGCGCGTGATAACCTCCGCAAAGACCCCGACTTGCTCTCAAACAAGCCCAGAACCGAGAGCCTACGCCTCTAGTAGAGTCGACCCGCATGGACGTGATTCCGAAACTAGTGATGGGCAGTATCGGATGAATAGAATCGATTCATTCGATTCTTTCAAAATCATTCGAATGAGAAAAACATTCAAATGAAAACAGTATCTGACTTGACGCGAGCTGGTCGATTCATTCCCTACCCCACCCTTGCCAGAAGTGCTGAGGAAAATTGACCTTATGATTATGAATGTTTCCAGGCAATCTCTATACAGGTCTTCATTTCTATTAGGTTCATTTTCAATAAATAGTCCCCGTTGCTACACAATAATCGACCTTACGCATTCGAATGATTCTAAGGCTAATTTAATAGAAAGTTTAAGTGGTTGTACAGTTTACGATCGAATAACAGCCAAAAATAATTCGAATGAAAATTACAAAATGATTCGATTATTTTGCTATATTACTACGTGGATTGTTCTTTTTCTTTTCCTTAAAATTTTACCTTCCTAACTAACTAATCGCATTTATCACGAATGGTTTGAGAAATAATTTTTTTAACGTTTACTTAAATTGATTAAGTAGATAAGTATATACTTTTAATGTATTTAATAAAACATTGCCCGGTCGTAATATTCAGATCACATTATAATTTTATTCACTGAAATAATTTTACGATTGTAAGCTTATATATTTTTGTTATGTTTATGAAATATTAAAGGGTAAATTATTTCGACTCTTTTAAACACAAAGGGAAATGTATGTTCCTTATTTAATTATTAATCGTACGCAAAAGTATTTATATTAATTGCGAGCTACTTATTTGAGAAATGCGTTCACTTTTCACTGTATAGGCCTAGTAGTTTTTTGTGTGTGGCTGTACTTTGATCTTTGACATTGTCACAAGGAACTAAATGCAGTAATAGAAAAGTGTTGATAAGCTGCAAACGCAAAGGAATGCGTGTTGGGAAATCCGACAGCAGGGTAAAGTGAATGTAAAGCTACCAGCGCGTAATAGTGAAAATTTACTAAAACACTAAGGGCACCGTGAACCGAGAAAGTTTGGGAACCTCTGGTATAGAATATAGTCTAATTTTCTAGCGGGCCTCCGTTAGAAAAATTAGTTTTTTTTACGTTTTTGGGTGTTATATCTCTCTGTCAGAATCAGTTGTTAAATTATCTCAAACACACCAGGTATGAATTACAGCGTTTCATGAATAACATAATCTAAATATTTGATGTTGGTTATCATGTGCCTATAGTACACTTTAATATGTCTAGGTACTGTATTTTATATAATGTGCTCGAGTGCATTCTTATTGGTTTAGGTATTTTTAATATTATTTAAGCATGTACAACTGCGCAATTTTAAAATTCTAGATATTTAGAATGTTCTTTATTTTGCTTACCTCATATGCACTTTTCGTGCCAGCGTAGTATATCTCAATTCTAGTGCAGAATCATATAAGGTCTTATTTATTTCTTTGGCAGATTCCAGTTGTTTGGTGGCTGTTTGATGGTCCAACTCCAGTTGTCTCGTAAACTGAAATTAATAAAAGGGTACATCAGTTTAGCTTCTTTTTCATGATTTGGATCACTGTATTACATCTCAATTACCTCCCAGCATAAAGGTTGTGTTAATTTCTCAAGATATCATGGAAGCTTATGAGTGGCTAAAAACATTGTGTTGATTTGATTCAGGTGAGCTTGTGATAATTTGGTTGGGAGTTAAGTGAACTAGAAACAAACACCTCTGCAATTTACATTATATAAACACAGATGATATGTTATGTGATTCTTAGTTCGTGATAATTTCTATACTAGGCCCCATTTATGTAACTGCTGGTAAGGATAGACATGTACTTCTACTGCGCGGAATGAAGAGGAGTGGGGTGTGCTAATGTAAGGAGGAAGATAAAATTAAGTATAAGAATCTGGCTTTTGGAATAAATCATGCCTCATTTCTACTACAAAAGAATCAACTGGCCCTCCACCTTTACCATGCTGTAATTATACATAGCTAGCTTATGTTTATTAGACAGATAATAGAGACTTTGGGCCCAATCATCATTCCCGACATAACTTCCATATATTATTTTTGTCAAATTGTATGGTGCATGCATACTGTTTTGCCTAAAAACCAATGCCTAATTACCCAAGCAGTGCGTGCCTGTTAAATTATATAAAACAAGTTTTGTTACCTGGTCTTGGTAAAGTGTAGCGTCTTCTATAGACATGCCAAGAGTCCTCATAATCAACTCCAGTATTGCCTTGCTTGTTCTCTTCCTATCTGTATCTCTCTGTATCAGATTATTTAGTCGTGCCATCAACATAGTATAGTACTCCATCATCCGGCTCAATTGCTCTTCCTTCTTGGTTTCTGTAGATAGCAGCTCCGTCAAGACGCTCACAGGATCCTTAGTATGTTGACATGACAATATTGCCTCCCAAATCGTGTTTATTTGTTCATAGCTGTTCACACAATGGGATCAATGGGTGAAACTAGACATCACACTACTTCCAACGTCCATGTCTTGCTGTAACTGATTCCCATATTATATGGTGTTCCATCTTATCCAGGCTCAAAGTAGACTATCGCCCCATTATCCCCTTCTTGCCCCCCCCCCCTCCCACACTAAGATCTCAAATCTACAAGTTTTAAATACGGTAGTACTTACTATCTGACATAAAACATTTGTCTTTTATTTTGGGGTTACTTGAGTTGAGACTTTATAATATTATTAACAATAAAAATATTAGACATAAAATCAAACACAAAGTAGAAATAGTCCAAATCTTTGGATAAGGCTATTCACACACAAGATAAACATAACTTTTAGTAGCGGCCAGACACCAGACTAATCTACTTTCCCAGACTCGAGTCAAGTAGGTGTCCACACACACACACACACACACACACACACACACAAAGATTTTACCTTTCTAGTATTAATTGTGGCATAGTGGAAAGAGTATTAATCCCTTTTGTGGTAGTCTTTTCTGTAATTTAAAAGGCATTTTGTATCAAAATTCCTAAAAAGGTTTTTTTTTACACTTTCGGAATGTTTGATTGAAAAACTCAATAGTATGATTCAGGAGGAACAATTTCTTGCAAAAAGATTGTGGGTCATGAAGTAGATTGGTAAAAGGAACATAAAATGAGCATCAGCTCTTATTTTGAAGGAAGTATCTATAAAGAATCCTTAAGAATATAGATTGTGTCTTCGTTTGACACCTGAAAGATTTGAAACCTCGCTTAACTTGATTTCACCTATAGACCTAATCCAGCTCCAGCTGTTTGACACAACTTTTGGAGATACAATACCAGTTTGTATTAAGCTATAAGTCACGCTTAACTTCCTAGCAACTATTTCAGAGCTTTAACCAAGAATAATAAAATAAATGGTACGGAACTCCGCACGAACCTTCTCGCTCGATTGTTTAGAAATGGAGATATTTACTCAAAATTAGTAAAATAATATACACTAGCAAACCCGAGAACAAATTGCGCTATACATACGTAAAACATTTTTTTACTCATGGTTTTAAATTTCATTATTTTATTTTTAAAGTATTAACGTCTTCATTTGTATATCTGTACCAATAAAAAATGTCGATATTGGGTCCCCGAGGGTCTACATTTCGTATTAAAATTTTGACTTCCAGTAAAAAAATTCGTAAATTTACTAGGGGATCTTATGGTTATTGCGTTGCTATTAAATTTCTCATCTATTATTTTTACCAATAAAAAAGGTAGTTATTGACTATTGAGTCTAAAATGAGAGTGCTAGAATCGTTATAGCCAATTTTGAGAAAATGAGACTTTTCTCTTTTCATCCTCTAGTACACTGCTATTAATTCTACGGTTAGACAGACACACATACAGACGGCGTTGCAAACACCACTTTTTAGGGTTTGGGTGGACATGAGTCGTCGACATCCATCAAAATCTTGAGTTAAATTTTTTTTACGATCACAATACTTGCTTTTATCTGTAAGGTAGTGAAAAAGTAAAAATAGTGATATTAGGTCCCCAAGGGTCAAAACTCCGTATTAAAATGTGGATTTCCGGTTTTAAATTTTCAACATTCTATTAGGGGTTGCACATCTTATGGTTATTGCATTGCTATTAAATTCTCCATTTATACATTTTGACCAATAAAATAGGTAAATATTGACTATTGAATCTAAAATTATAGAAATAGATAACTGTTGTAGTAACATTTCTCCTAAGAGGTTTAAGGAAAAATATATAAAATTTTTGAGAGACTTACTTATATTTAATTACTCTATGGCATTGGAGAATTATTGCGTTTAAAACTTAAGTAGTATCTCTTTACAACTTAAGCTCGCAAAATTGTGTTAATATATTTGCCAATATCTCAGAAACTATTGGTTTTATAAAAATATATTTCATATAAAAGGTTTTTATTTTTAATAGTTCTACCATTTTGCATCTATGAGTTATTTACTATCTCAAATAGTTGTGGAGATACGGAAAATTCCGCTCCTGTAAAGTACCTTGAAAGTCATTTTCATGAGAAAATGAAAATAGCCGGTTTATTTATAATCTTTGTCAACGCCTAGATACGAATTTTAATCAAAATCGTTTGAGCCAATTTTGAGAAAATAGATTTTTATCTTTTCGCTTTTTATTAATCTACTCTTAATTTTAGGGTTAATAAGACACAAATACAGACATCATTGCAAAAACCTCTTTTTAGGGGTCGGATGGCCACGAGACGTTGACATCCATCAACATTTTAGGCTGGATTTTTTTACGGTCGCAATACTTTACCTATAGTGTTCGAAAAGTTGATATATATGCGTATAACTTGAAAGCTATTGGTTTTATAAAAATATGTTTCGAATAAAATATTTGTATTATAAATAGATATACATATTTGCAATGATAAGTAGTTTCGTATCTCAATTAGTTTCGGAGATATGATTTTAAAAAAATTGAGAATTTACACATCAGACCGGATTCCTTAAAGTCATTTTGCCGAAATATTGAGAGTAGAAATTTTGTTTAGAATATTTATAAATGTTTTTAAATGAAATTTAATCAAAATCAGTTAAGCCCTAGATACCAGGTTTTAGCCCGATCGGTAAAATAGTTTATGCTCTAGTCAAAGGTACAGACAGACAAACAGACAGACGGAAATTCAAAAACAACGTTTTCGGATTCGGGGGGTCATGAGACGTCGATTTTCATCAAAATCTCGAGTTTGATTTTTTGACGATCACAATAGTTTCTCTACCTGTAAGATAGTGAGAAAGTAAAATACGCAGGCTAAACAAAAATCTCTAACTAAAAATATATTCATACAAAATGACACGTGCACAGTCAGACTAGCTATACTATACAGACAAGTAAGTGTTTACATTGGGCTAGTTCAGAGGCTTGTTTAAGGGAGAGTGAGGAATGCGGGTGGTGGGGGAAGAACAGTTATAAGTAAATAACTTGGAAAACTATTCACTTTCCTGTCCTCATTGCTGGTACAAGTACTGTTAGGCCTACTACTACTTTTCTATGTGGTTTAAATCTGGTTAGTAGCTGCCTTGCCGTTCGACAAGTGAAGGGTAACATAAACGCATCTTTTAATAACATTCAATGTGCTCCCCTACCCCTCACTCATCTTACCCATTGAACAAATCAACCAATATTATCTTATTTATCTTTACACAGCATATCAAGACGACAAGTTTCAACACCTTCTCCAACCCGATACTCGCTGATTACATACTCGGATCTCCTCTAGCTTCACAACTTCACTGAGCTCTGACTCTGACTCATTTGGATCGTTGAACTTCTTCCCCCTGCCCCTCTTTCTCATGTCCTACAAATAGTATGTGAACTGCCCCTACACCTCGTGTCCATTCCTCACGATTTCTTTTCCACCTCTTCTACCCCAGCGTCTGAACTAAGTTGGTATATGTAGGACAGGTGGATCATATGGGATTGGAGACTCAACAGCAGTCAGCTTGTATCCAAGAAGACCACCGCTATGTGTTAAACCACAACTAGACACTACTCCACCATCATTAATAACACAAAATCAGCCGGCAACCCCGAGATTTAAAAAAAAACGTTGGCAACCAGAACGTAGCCATCTCCCAAAACACAAAAAAACTGAGCGGAAATACAGTATTCATTAAGGTGGGTTGGAAGGATACGGGGAAAAAGGCCAGTGTTTTTACAGTTTCCATGGCAAAATCTTTTTTTTTTACCTAAATAAATAAAATATTGGCCCAGTATAAACATAGAGTTTAATTTTCTTCACATGTTGAAATCAACAGCTCCTGAATATCTGTCATGAGCATGATGCCATTATCTAATAAACTTTTTAAATGAAGAGAAAAAGTTGTCATTAAATTCCATAATACCCTTAACAGATTTTCAAGAAATTTTGAGGTCACCGTGTGAAGAAAATTAAATTCTATATTTGTACTGGAGCAATATTTTTCTCGCGTCCCCTTCCACCTCAATCTTAATATAATACCATATCTCTCTTTGTATTTGTATTCAAATCTTAGCCATGGCTCCATGTGATTTATTAAATATGAACTCTTTTCTTTACCTCGAAAACAGCAAATAATCAGTCAGTAGTGTGCTTTGACTAAAGCCAATATTTAGCAAATAGATATCTTGAAATATCTAAGAGGGAAATGTTATGAGAGAAATAATTTTTTGGGCTATAGTTGCACCCCTATATGTGTCCGGTGGGCAGGCAGTTTAATCCAGTTTGAGTTCAATAAAGATAGTGATGGATTTAAAATTTTATTTGGAGTGAGTCCAGCGTATTTGCTTGAGTTCAACCAAACGAGGTAGGTAGACTTATGTCAGGGTTTAATGATGCTACAGAGATGGTGTGTGACCCATGTAGAGTAGAGTCCAGAGTGCTACGAAGCTGTTTATATTTATAAAGGGCTTCCCTACAGGCTTATATCAAGTGGCACATCGAGAGACAGCATCTGATACATGCTTGGACTGAAAAGAGGAACACAAATTATAGACTATGCGGTGCAAGAGTTGCATTAAGTGACTTGTAAGTTTTAAATATGAACGTTTTGATTCATTATTTTGTATATAACCTATATCAGTAGGTGTGTGAACCAAACGTCAATCTTGTCTAATCTTACTGATGACGATGAGGTTAAAGTTCAAATTCTGGCTGTGTCCGTCAAGGGTAGTTTTTACTTATCTTAAGTTGTCCCGCCCCATTTCTAAAAAAACTAATTATTATTTTTTGTTAAATTGTTTGTGCTATATTTGTGCTTATATATGCCCGAACATCAACATTTGTGCTATGAAAATAGTCCTTTTAGATAACATATAATGTGGCGGGCTAACTTAGGCTCAAGCTAGCCCGCCACATATTGAAAAACACAACATAACGAAATTGTATTTATGTCACTCCATTGTGCTCCGCTCATATGTGCCCGAACATAAAAATGCCTGCTTTAAAATTAGGCATTCCAGAGAACATTTAATGTGACGGGCCAACTTGAGACTTCCTTATACCATAACCTGTAGGAAAATTGTATTCAATCTGGCCCAAACCATTTTGAAAAATCAATGTAACAAATTCTATTTTCACCATTCATTTGCGCTCATCTGTGCCCGAATATGAACTTTTGTACTGTTAAACTAGGCTTTTTAGATAACATTTAATGAAGGCGATCTAGTTTGAGCTCAAGCTAGACCGCCACATATTGAAAAACACAACATAACAAAATTATATTCCCGCCATTCCATTGTGCTTTATTTATGCTCATATATGCCCGAAAATGAACATGTGTGCTCTAAAATTAGGCAATCTAGAGAACATTTAATGTGGCGAGCTAGCTTGAGCTTTCCCTAAACCGTTGCCTGTAGAAAACTTGAGAACAAGCTAGCCCACCACATATTGAAAAACACAACGCCTAATTTTAAAGCACAAATGTTCATTTTTGGGCACATATGAGCATAAATCTAGCACAATCAAATGGCATGAATAGAATTTTGTCATGTTGTGTTTTTTCAATATGTGGCAGGATGGCTTGAACTCAGTTGGGCCCTGCACATTAAATGTTATCTGAAAGGGCTCGTTTCACAGCAGAAATGTTCATATCCGGGCACATATGAGCACAAATAGAGCACAAACGATTGAACAAAAAAAAAAGTTTGGCAATGTGGCGGGGTAGCTTGATTTACGTTAGTTTTTTTCTTAAATGGTTTACCACACTATCTCCACTCAAATGCGTATACATTTTCTTTCAAATTCTACCTTACTCATACCTACCCAACTAGAGTATTTGAATGCAAATAGCTTTTATTGATAGACGGTGCAATGCAAAGGAATTAGTGTAGTAAATTATTTGTGCCTGTGATTTGTTTTACAAAATTAATATAGCCTTACATTAGATATTTTGTGTGTGTTTCATTTAAGAAAGATTCTTTAATAATGTGCCTCAATATCTGAATAAGAACTAATTTTTCTTGCGCGTCATGAAACAAAACCTGTCTCACCAGGTTTGTCACAATGAATAAGTTTAGGTGCTATTGTTTTCATTTTCTGGGATGAAATACAAGGTTCCTCAAATTATAGCAAAGTCGTTGAGTGTTCTACGTAGATCATGCTCAAAATCATTTCCAATTGGCCACCCAAATAAGCAACCATAAAGATACCACCCACCCGTCTGTAATTAGGTGGTAAATAAAAGTGTGTTATTAGATCAAGGGTTGGAAGTCTTTAGCTAGAAGAGTGAGGTGCGTGTCAGGTGTTCTTAACCAGATATGTTTTGAACATTAGATACCTCTATAAGTTATTTTAAGGGGTTTTAAAAAATAATTGGGCCCATTTAATAATTAATATAGCTCTTGTAAATATGTATAAAGAGTTGATGGTATTAAAAATAATAGCTAAACATAACATTTAACATAAAAATGCATTAGAGCTTGTATCCAATGATAGAATAATCGATGCTACCTTAAATAAACAGGTCATTTTTCATAATTCTGCCATAAACAATTGCAGGATGAAAGACTTCCGAATACTGATCAACCCGGAACATGGAACAGAAGCTAAAAATACAATACCACCCCAAAAAATTGGGCACACCTGGCAATCCTCCTGATAACTATAAGCTAAAGTATTATTGAGTACAGGCAAACATTTCCCCAAATCTCGTTTTAACCAGCACCGCACACCTTTGTAATACTCAACTCACTCAACACCATTGGATATAATGTATTCGTAAGGATTGATTACAGGAACAATGCCAATTAGCGTTAGGGAAAGAGCTAGAAATCTTCATCCCACTCCCCAAAAGGTCGACTAGTAGTTGATTGAATTAAAATGTACCTTTTCAAGACAACTGAAAATAAAGTGATGGTATTAGCCCATTACTGAGTATTAAATAATATGATATTTATAAAATACCGTAATCTTTCCCATATGTAACATAGGCGGTCGTTTTTATTCGTACGGCCTCCCAAATAGCTGCGTGCCAGCTATTTTTATGGCCTGTGAGTCATCAATATTTAATATATCATGAACTTGTTAATTTTAAAAACTATGTATACATTGTTAAAGGATGAGTCTGGCTTCTCCTTTTCCCTCTAATCCTCCCCCTCCCCCCAATCCACGATGTCTATATTCTTGTTCTATTAAAAGATTTTATTATGATAAATTGACAACCCACCTTATCTCTTCTATTGTCAGCTCTGTATCTCTGTTATCCAACTCAGCTAAGAGTTCTATAAGTCGATCCTGGAGTCGCCTTTCCTCATTTTCTGTCACGAGAGAGTCATATTTCAGGTTGAGGGCCATGAGCCTATTAGTCTCTGCCCGGAACATATCTTTATCCATCGCTTGAGTCTCCTCTTTATCTCGGGATGAGTGGGGTCTCGGGTCCATACTTGCTTTAGAGGCCATTGTAGTAGCAATTTAGTCACAGCGATTACTGTGGGCAGATGAATACCACTCTGGATTTATATGTCTCGTTTGGGAGGAACCAATGGGCTTCTTTTGGAATTAACTTTATAATTTAATAAGGTTCATTCTAAAATAACTAAGGAGTGCCTTTGGGAATTAACTTTATGATAATTTCTAAAAAAAAAAAAACAAGAGCACCTTTGTGAATAATTTCTTAAATATTTTAAGGTTTGTCCTAAATTAAATTATGCTCTCCTTTGTAAATTAACATAGTAAATAATTATTAAAGTTAATTCAAAGAGAACTAAAGAATTTAATTAACTTTATCATTTATAACAGTTCATTCAAAAGCAAATAAAAGCTCCTTAATTAATAACGTTACCATTTATTACAGTTCAACCAAAAAGAAATAAAGAGCTATTTTATTTATTTATTTTAAAATATTCTTTAATTAATTCCTATAACTACTTTGTTAATGAACTAAGGTATATAACTGTGGGTTTAAGTGCCGAGTTGTATGTGTTGTAAATGAGAGCTATTGCTATATGCAAGCCACTTAGTTGATTAAGTACTACAATGGATCTCGAAGCTTCAGCACTATTATTGTTGGGAAAGCAGAAAAGGCGTATAATGTAGAACGATATGAGTGCATCCAATTAACACATCAAGGTTAACTCACGGTGCTTTGTATTCATTGTATGAAGACTTTAGGCAGGATCTATCAAAGCTTTTCAATTATTTCAGGGTATTAGAAAAATAGTTGATTCATTTTTCAGTATCCTCTGAGAAGTGAGAACATTTACGAAAGAATATTACGAATATGCAGGACATGCTCGTACTGCACAAATAAGCTTACCCGTATCAAAGAATTAAACCATTTTAATACCAATAAATCACTACATACTCTTTCTCTCGTGTTAAAGATATCGTTCATCTGCAGGTGTTTCCTGTGTCTCAATACTTGGTTGCGTACGACTGGAAACGACGATACAGAGAAATCATGAAGTGCACAGCTTGTGCGAGACATAATCTTTTGCCCGCCCCGTGTGAAAGGTTTCATTTACTGCAATGATTTTTCTATGTCCTGAATGTCACCCGTGTGAAAGGGCAACTAATTGTTGTCTTAAAACATGTCGTAGGGCAGCGGGATTGTCTTTTATCATTGCTAAAATTAAATCATATAATAATTGACTAGTTTACACTAAAAGCTAAGCAAAGCAAAGCTAAGATTTGATCTGCTGTTTAGAAAAATAGTGGATCACATATTTAAACGTGTTGGTTCACACAGAAAGCTAAGCTAAACTAAACTAAGCTAAGTTATCCCTTGCTACGCTGCGCCATGTTTTTTTCCCCCGATTGCTGGCCGGGCAATTTTTCCATATTCCATCTTTAGCCATCTTACGTTTCGCATGCGCATAGCGCAGCTTAGGCTACGTGTTGAACAGACGCAGTGCTGGATTCTCGAAAATAATCAAAGAAGTGCTGAAGTTTTGTCTTCAATGTGTTTCACATGTATTTAAGTATCATTTTCTTTAGGTTTTATATTTAAAAAGTGTTTTTATATTACAATGCAACCACCAATTGAACAAGTCAAACCTCCACCTCCTAAATTTTCTTCCTCTTCCTCAGTACTATAATCTGAGCTCAAACAAGACATTTTGTAAAATACCATAACTTAACTTCACTGGTGTAGACCATAAAGAAACCACAGTGATTTCAGGCAGGAAAAAGAGGACCCATAGGTTAGCTTAGCAATGAGTATGATACCAAACTAACAAAATATTAGCACAGCATAGCATAACTTAGCTTAGCGTACTGTGTGAACAAGCATTTATATTGAAAGGGGATATTTTTTCTCGCTTTAATGCATGATTTACTTTGTTTGGGTTTATATTTGTGCATAGCTAATTGTGAATAATGCATTGCACATAGTGCCCAAAAAGATAAAGCACATAAGTGTTCATAATTAATCGGTACATAGAAAATAGTGCACAAAGCATAATGTTGATTTGATTTTAATTTGGTATTTGTTATGTATGAACTTGAGCATAGACACCCCTTGAACTTGGATGTATCAGTTTAAGATGATGTGAGAAAAGGCTCAAGGCATTTAAAAGTAAGTAGGCCTAGACACAGCACACGGAAAATAACTTGTGTTCATGTTTTAGATGTATTGTGGTAGCGGGCCTAGTGATGGGCCTGGCCAAATGATTTAATTAATCGATTAGTTATTCGATTATTTGAAATATAATCGAGTTAATTAAATTAATAATTCAAATTATTTTGCGTAATCACGAAGAAAATATAATAATAGGAACGACGCTTGCCATTCGAATAGTTACTGGTTCAGCTCTGTCCTAATATTCTCACCGCATTTGCATAAGAAAAATAAAAGAACATATATTTTCTCTATGTTTGAAAGAGTTAAAATAATTGAAACACAAACATTTTCTAAATATAAACGTTGAGTCCATATATCATTATTACTATTGTAGGAATAATTTCACTAAAGATTATTATAAATTATGACCGGGTGGAGCCAAATTTAAGTATTTGAAAGAAGATGCAGTTACAACTTTCATTAACTTTCCTGATCATCCTCAAAAACATGTATGTTGAAAAACTTGCCGTACTGTTGGGAAAGGCTGTTTCTATTATAATACACCCCCACCCACAGAAAAAATTATCATAAGAATAAAAATACTCTACTTTATAATAGTACTGATCCATATTGAGAAACTTTTATTTTTATCAACTCACATGCTGGTCATTTCATGTTAACTTGACACACGCCACGTTACCGGCTGAGCTTGTAATCGAAAACATTAACTTTTCTTTCACATTAAATTTCAAACTAAGCCACATAAAGTTATGTCGAAACATGTTTAAAATATCATCCTTGCTTAGGCCTAAACCTCCTCCTCCTCCTTGATTACTAGTGTGAGTGCGCAACTGTGCGGGGCATGTATACTTTCTTTTTAACCAACATTCTTGTTGGTGTCATGTAACAGTATTGTTGTGTATAATTACTGTCCACGTCGTTTTACATAAGTACAGTGCATTCTACATCTCAATTTAAGTGTCAACCGGTTATGGACCCAGTCAAGCAACAACTGCGCAAATATTTATGTAATATCCCGTCAAAACTGTCCGTCGGGTAATTCACAAATCCGTTTTGTGAATTCACGTTTAGAAGCGAGGCCATTTGTCATTTTTAGGTCCACGCAATCAGCAAACAGCCTTGAGTAGTAGGTTTAAAGTTACGATTCGCGAGGCCAAATTATAAATAATGGCCGAAAAGTTTGACGTGGCACACGTAAATATGTTTGGTGGCAATGATTATCATCAATGGAAATTTCAGAAGAAATATGCCATAAGGACAAAAGGAGTTATTGATGTTGAAGGAAGAACCATAGGAAAGCCTGCAATAAACAAAGAGAAGGAACTAGAAAAGTGGAACAAAGACAACGCAATTGCTATGTTTACACTCACTACAACAATAGAACTATCACAGATCACATTAGTTTAAAATTGTGACTCGTATAAAGAAATGCTAGAGAAATTAGACTATATTTGATCAAAAATAGGAAATGAACAGAACGCTAACCCACGAGCGCTTTCATAAGTACAAAATGGATGCCAATGACTCCATTGCTCAGCATATTTCCAAGATCGAAAATCTCGCGTGACAAGTGAGAGAGACGGGTGAACAACTCAGTACTGTAATGACTAAAATTATTGGTAGTCTACCTCACAAATTTCGAAACTCTAGACAAGCTTGACTTTCACTATACGAGGCTAGACAGATGTACTCAAATATGACAGTACATCTGTTGGATGAAGAGGTCAGTCTTACACCAAGTGAAAGTGCATTTTCAACTTCAACAAACTCGAACAGCGATTTTCAACAGTCTAATAACTTTCAAAAGTGTAACCAAAAACAAAGGAATAGATCAGAAAAATCAAATGTAACGTGCTATAATCACCGAAGAAAAGGACATTACGCAAGTGACTGTCGTGAACCTAAGAAACCTTGAGAAAACATACAGCAAAACACTCAAATTGACCGTTCCCAACAGGGTCATTTCTCAGCATTCAGTGCAGAGCAGCAGGATGTTATGCAAATGTTAGCAGTCATCACTGAAGATAACTGGACAATGGACAGTGGCACTTATACACACATGACTAATATCATGATTATTTTGCAAATTTTGAATGGACTGAAGACGATACGGGTGTTGTGCTTGGAAACAACTAAGATCTTTCTGTGAGGGGAAGGGGAACCATCAAAATAAAAAGATTGATTAAAGGTAAGTGGTGTGAATCAATCATCATGAATGTGTTGTCCATTCCTGAACTAAGAAAAAGTATTTTCTCCGAAGGTGTAATATTTGGAAAAGGGATGAAGATCCTTAAGGAAGATAGATGCGCAGAAGTTTACGAAGATGGTGAACTAGTAGCAAGTGCGGTCCGTGAAACCAACAATCGGTATCGGATGTTATTCCTTACAGTGATTTCACATAAAGAAGTAGGCCCGAATGTTATTGTGAGTAGTAGTCTAAAATTGTGTAATGAGAAACTTGGACACATAGATAAGATAAGAATGCGAGAAATGGTCCCCAAAGGTTTGTTTGAAGGCGACCTCAACCTCAACGATTTTTTATATAAGTCGTGTCAGTACGGTAAACAGCACATATTACTGTTTTCATCCTCAAAGCATACCAAGGCCAAACCAGGTGAACTTATTTACAGTGACGTGTGTGGTCCAATGTCAACACCATAAGTTCATGGTGTTAAATTTTGTATTATTTAAAGATGATGGCTCGGGTTATCGTGTTGTATTCTTTACTAAGCACAAAGTATATGTTGTGTGTTTCCAAGATTTTGTAAAGATGACCCAGTATAAATATGAATACTCTATCAAGAACCTATAGTGACAATGGGACAAAATACTGTAATCAGGGAATGAAAGATTATATGTCAAAACATGGGCTTGAATTTGAAACAACGGCACCTTATATCCCTGAGAAAAATGGTAGAGCCGAACGTGACATGAGAACCATAATGAAAAGTGCACGTTCATTGTTATATGCAAAGGTTATGCCAACATATTTATGGCAGTAAACACAGCTGATGATGAACACAGGATTATGAATAACCTGGGCACATTGATGCGATTCATAAGCTGCGCTCAAGAGATGCCATCAGGCCTCCAAAACGCTAGTGGAACTAGATGTGCCACAAACCTATGAGTAATTCATGAAAAGTTCCGATGCAGGGCAGTGGACTGAGGCAATCAAAGAAGAACTGAATGCACTGGAAATGAACCACACCTGGAAGCTAGTATCATATCCTCTCGGCGAAAAATGCTACAGGTTCAAAATGGGCCTACAAAGTAAAACGCGCCGGAGATGGAAACATTTCACCATACAAATCAAGGCTACGTGTGAAGGTTTTGCACAAAAATAAGGTGCCGACTACAATGACACCTACTCTCCTACAACGCAGTATGACTGTGTACGAGTGCTTCTCGCCACCGCAGTTCAATAAAGCTATGAAATCATGCAGTTCGATGTAAAAACTTATTTTTTGTATAGCGATCTCGAGGAAGGCATCTACATGTTTCTACCAGATGGCATCAACGTTGACCAAAACCTTGTTTGCAAGTTTAAAAAAAGTCCCTAAATGGTCTCAAACAATCACCACGTTGTTGGAACGAAAAGTTTTACAGTTTTCTGAAAATGTTTGGATTCAGCCAAAGTACTGCAGATAAATGTGTTTATTGAGGTGAGTTCAATGAAACAAAGGTTTTACTTGCATTATAAGTTGCTGATGGGCTGAAAATGGCTGAAAACAAAATGACACTTCAATTCGTACTAGATGAACCGAAGACAACATTTGAAGTCACAATCAGTGAACCAAATTACTTTGTGAGACTAGAGATAAAACAAAATAATCTTATTGGATCGATACTTTCACATCAAAACAACTATATCAAACAGATAATCAAAAGATTCAATCTTGAAGACTCTAATATAATCAGTGTGCCTGCTGATCCATACACTCTCAGTTCAACCAAAAGGGAAAATGAAGGAAGAAGCTGTTGAAAGCTCAAAGTTTGTTGCAATAGTTAGTCGATCAGACATTATGTATGCAGTTGGAAAAGTGGGTAGATATTTAGAAAACCATGGACTAAGTCATTGGAATGCTGTCAAATGCATCTTAAAATACTTGAAAGACACATCCAGCTATGGCATTGGATTGGATGACTTGGACACTCGATGCTCCACGACCGGCTACCTCTTTCAAATGAGCAATCAGGGCCGTGCCGTGCTATGATACAGAGAGGCGGCCACATCAGGCAGCACCGTAGGGGGTCGAATAAGCGGTGAAATCAAAATATAATTTGAACCATTCAATAATTAAAAATCTTTACACAACGCTTCTCTATATTGGTCTATGTTATTCCGATTATGATGTATGCGATTTATAATTTATCGCACGTCTCTGCCTAAGCACTTTCGGCACCCTTTAATTTCGGTTTCTGGTGTGGGTGCATTATTGGTGAGCGCTCGCACAAAGACTTTTGATCCAACTGCGTGAAGCTATTATTTTTGTTTGTAATATACCGCGCAGCCTCTCCTAAAAACTGTGGCGGCAATTATCACAAAAGACAAATGCACGTGTTACGTGTTGATAGTTCTGCTTTGAGCTTACAATTATTGACAATATTTGATTTTAATTTTAGTTTGTCTCGAGAAGTGGCAAGTGGCTGTGCTGTTCTTAAATCAGTAAATCAAATATATATATATATCAGTCTAATATTTTTGCGTTTATACTAATTCAGTTTTTGTGTTTAAAAAGTAGATCAGGTACAAGAATTATTGTTTTTACGGCATTTGTAGCTACTTATTATTATTACTATTAAAAATGATTATGTCATGCCAATAGGGACTCGAATTAAAAAGTAGCATTTACATGTACTGGGTATATCTCAGTGGTGGAACGTATGCCTGTGTGTGATAGATAGAGAGTTATTTAGGTAATATTGGGTTAATTTGCATTCTGTGTGTGATAGAGAGAGTTGCCTAAGAAATATTTGCATTTGCCTACTTTTTAGTTCGTTCTTTATTGATCTATTTTTGCCAAATTCATACACGTTGAAGTGGAGACAATACAATAAAAAGTTAAAGAAAGGCATATGTCAAAACGGCTGCTAGCTGTCAATTTGACAGATATTCGTTATCTATTTATTATTTTCTGTTACCTACAAATCTTTATTTTATCTTTATTTTACAGAGAAAAAAAACATTTAAGTGGTGGCATTTTGAAGACTTACGTCATACTGAGAAAATCAACCACATGACCCTGTAACATGGCCTATTTAATGTCTAAGCAGTCTCCCTTTACACTTCCAAAACTAAGTACATCGCTCCATAGAATGTTGCCAAAGAAGTCATCTGGCTGAGACATATTCTACTTGATACTGGAGAAACAGTGGGCTTGGCCATAGTTTTAGTAGTTGATAATCCAAGTGCAATGAGTCTGTTGCGAAACCTAAAGTTTCACAAGAGAACTAAACACATAGTCGTGTGTTACCACTTCATAAGTGAGAAGTATGAGAACGGTAAAATCAATATCAAACATGTACCCTATGAAGACCAGTTAGCAGACATACTAACCAAACCTCTTCCACGCGATCGTTTTCAGACACTTCGTGCTGCAATTTGAATGGCAAGACTGGAGTTCTAATAAATGCTATTCATTGAAATTAATATGTATATAAATATTTTTTTTAGATTAATTAACTGTATTTATAATTATTTATGTAACTGTAAACAAGCATTCACTTAGTGGGAGTGTCGAAACATGTTTAAAATATCATGCTTGTTTAGGCCCAGGCTTTTTTTTCTGGAAAAAATTGTGGAGGAAATCATCCAATACCTAGGCCTAGTCTTTATATAGGCCTATTTTAAAACAATCTCTTGACTGGAGTAGTTGCCTTTTCTGGATCTCTCCTAAACCTCCCCTTAATTTTTTCAGCTCTTAAAACATTCCATTACTAGACAAAATTTTGTTTTAAAATTGAGTTAAGATTGAGTTTTTGTACAAAAATAATATTTCATGCCAAATTGAGTTTTGTATAGAAAATAATATTTCATGCAAAATTGAGTTGTGTACAAAAATATTTCTTCATTGATTGAAATGTGCTAGTTAACCACTTGATAAACTGTTGATTAAAAATTTAAAATATTTTCCACAGTTTGGCTAGTTCTCCTGCTTCTTCATTCCGCTTCCTTGTCTTGCTCTTAATGTCTATGGCAGAGTGATGTCCATGAAGTATCCATGTCCTTACATAGTTTGAGGGATCAAAATTGGTTAGCTTTCTTAAGGGCCCGGTCAATGGTCGTAGGAAGTGAAGAGTCGCTTCAGCGCCAGCCCCCAATTGACGGTAACTGAAGAAAGCAAT